>CACRXP010000027.1:352603-611167 GCA_902702965.1 Spirometra erinaceieuropaei
CAACACAGCTTGCCACTTTAAGTTAACTTTCTGACCGATTAGGTGCAGTTTACGCTTTGACAATGAAGAGCCGACCCAGCTCTTTGAAACGTCAGCAGTTAAATAAACCTGTTCCGGAGAGCCAATTTTCTTCTTCTTAATATATTTTGCGTTAGGAACATTCTTTGCGCTAGTTATCTTGGCGTAGAAATTTAGTTTAGCATGTAGAAAACTGCACAGTTTTCGGAATAATAATTATGACTACCATTAATTATGTATTCTTTCTATCCACATACTTTAAACTTAGCCCTCTACACTGAGAAGCAGAATTTAAATTTTGAGTCAGTAATGCATGAATGTCAGCGTATAAAGGCCTTCAGTGAAAGTTTGTTTTAAATCAAATGGTATAGCGTGGCCTACTCCGCCCTTAAGTAAATTTTTCTAAGAAGGGATCATTTGCTTGACGTGCAGTCTGATATTGCATGAGCTGACAATTATGTATTATTTAACATTCGGAATTTATATTGTTCGCCTGTGCCGTGTGAAGACCGATTTACACGTTTTTCCCACAGACCCGTCGATCCCAGTAGGCGTTGGCGTGACTGAAAGGATTGAAATTGATACGACAGTTCAGAACCCAGTACATATTTGGTTTGCTGACAGAGTTCAGGTATGTTAAATTAATTAACATAGGAACATTAGATTGTAGTCCTCAGGTTACATTTCGCTTCCACAATACATTTTATTACGTCAATTCCTCTCCATTATTCTAACTTCAGGACACAATACTTAGCGGAAAGATAGCGTTTTTTCCGATGCTCTGACGCCTGATAGTGGATACGTATACCTGGCCCCATATCGTGAGTTTGGACTGTACTACTTTATTCTATATTCGTTATGCACAAAAGTGCAGTTGAGATTTACTGTTTTATTTATTATTAATTATTTGACGAAATATTACACGGGCACATCATTTGGCACTTATCAGTACATAAAACAAAGTTCTGAACGACACTCTTATGACAATTACAAACCTTATAGGCATCAAATTCATATATTAAATGATTTGTTTAAGTGAAATCGAAAGCGGATAAGGGACTAGGTAAGACTTCGATGCACCGTGGACAACCGTCGACAACTGCAATGACTTGTAAATTCTTGTGTTTTAAACGGATAGTCGGATCAACATTGTAAAACTGAGAAAAGCAATTAATGCTCGCAAATGTGTTATACTTAAGCTAACAGGAAAAACATTTCTTTGCTGTCGATGCTAAAACTTTGTACGTGCCATTTCAACACCAAATCTAACAAATAATGTTTATTCCAATAACCAACAGTCGACCCGGTCTTTAAAGGAATGTCTACTCTTTTGCTGACCGGACGACTTGGGACTACAACGATGGAGTACAAACTTATGGATTCCAATTCGGACTGTTCGGTGATAAGACTGGTTCCAAGTGATGTTCCGGATTTGTTGCCCACAGTAATTAGTGTTGCCTTCAACGGAGTGCACCATCTAAAGCCTTGGAAACTCCTACTCTGCCTCTTGCCAGCTATAATAACAACGGTGATGCATTGAAAATGCCTTATGGTTTAACTCCTGTTTGCGTTTTGATATACATAAATATACGCTAATGCTAAATATGTGCTACTGGTGTTACTAAACATTAGTAATGGATGTTTAGATGCTTTGCAAGCTTTCAGGAAAACACACACCATATGCCGCACCATGCATTGCCAGGGCTGCAAGTAGAGAAGTAGCAAGTGGGTTTTCTTACTCAACTTTGTGAATTTTTGGCTAGGAATAAAGCCTCCTGTACTTTGCAAACTGACTGGCAAAAATGTGCAGGCCGATTCAACACTCAGTAGGCACACTTAACACAGAGACAAGAAAGGACTTCAACCATTATGTCGCAGTAGCAGTCCAGTCAAGAATCCGATGGACACTTTGTGTGGCGAGATTTTACGGTAGCTTTTCCCGATGGTAATTCCCGTCGGAACCTCAAAGTAATTGCCGTTTCGCTGCACGGCAAATGTTTAGTTTACATTCGAATATCAATTTAACCGCCAAGCTACCGCTATACTACGCGTGTGGGCTAACGACTGTTAGTAACAGCAGAAAAATTCACCATCAGGTTACGAAAACCGACTTTATGCCCCCGAAATGACCTCGTTTAGGCTCCGCGCTTACCGTGGTCAAAGGTTGACTAACCACATACATCTTTCTGCGTCCTTTCGCTCTTGCCTAGCCTGCATTTTAAAAACTCACACTGATCACATTTTTCACTCACTGCACTCCGTCCCACATCACTGCACTGGCCTGACGAGAAGTTATCGAAAGCAACGTTCCGTCACTGCCTTTTGTTCTGACCCTTATATTTTATGTTAAATATGCTGCTGCTATTTTTGCAACAGCGGATAAGAAACCTGATGTTAACACCCCCTGAACATAGTGAACCATGGCCACCCAGCGTTGATCTATACTTTACCAAACAGAGAACAGAGAGGGTCACCTCTTTCTGGACGTCTTATGTAATCTAAGGCCGAATGGATTACTTCCTAAAGGTCCATTTCGTAATTAAGAAGGCATGGGTAGGGACATTTGCAAATTTCCGCATTTGCGTAACTTTTAGTCAGAAATAAGGCCCGCCCCACTGTCATATCAATCGTGCTAGAAGAATGTGCATTCTGAAAAGGCTTGATAATTTACCCGCCAATATATACGGCTGCGAGAAAATGGCATTCCTGCAAGGTTTACCTACAAATACATGGAGGGACGCCGTCAAAAATTATACATGCGAAGGCTGAGAACATCGATTTATTTCTCACACTGCGTCTCCAGGGAATCGTCATACGATCTGCTGCATCACTGCTTAAACGTCAGTGGCCCTCTCACGTACCCATCCGCTAAGATGAGACTACTATCCACTAACACTGCGCGTCTCGCCTTGAAGGCAGGGACATACTGCTTTGTCAGATCTGTTCACCGCGTATTAACGCATTCATTTGTTCCTGTCCGACAGAGTATATTAGTCAAACCATTATGCGCCTATCCAAGCGGATGCGAGAACACCATTCTGCCTGGCTAAATCCAGTGGCAGCTCACTTGCTTGACGACAGCCTCCAAGCATTCCGAGTGATCTATAAAGTGCCGGCGAGACGTTCTAACTTCCTGCGTCAGTCGTTGCCTGCGACGGCAGATGTAGTGATCGTGTAGCTAGTCAATTGAATCAGGTTCTCAGATAGTGTTTGCAAAAGCGATACGACTCCCCTAGACAAAGACTAAACCAGCATGCGCGTTCACACCTGCTGCCATGTCTCGTTAGAGCGATTAAACAGAGACATAGTTAATTTCCACACTCACCCCTCCTTCTTCTCCCTAAGCCGCTGACAGATCTAGAATCTGAGCCCTGATTTGGTGTGGTACAGGACTAATTTAGCTTTAATGAGTTATAACTCGTAAGTCCGTTAGAAAAATACCTTTCTCGTCCAAAACACCCATATTGGAGCTGAGTACAGCCAAACGTTAAACGCAATTTACTATGCTGTTCAACATAAATAGTGAGAGGAATCTGCTCAGCTGATAGCGTTGAAGAAGACATTATGTTTTGTTTGCTATTGTTTAAAGACACGCGCTCTCAAGAGGAGTGTGCATTCTCACAAGGGATGTAATTCATAACTCCGTAAATGACGTAATTCGACATGAAAATAGGACTGTTTGTGTCAAGAAATATATTGATGTTAATAGTAAGGTTAGCATAGAGAATTTATTTCTACAAATCACAGACCATTATTTGTACGAAAATATTTACGCCACAGCATATCCTGGAATGCATTTTCGCCTCAGTTACTATTTCCGAAGCCTTACCATCATGCGTCCTATCGGCATTGTTGCCATGATAATTCCCTTGGAGAGTGTGAGGTGCTGTGGCTACATAATATATTGAAAGTCAGTAATCTCAGTGTGAAACGAAGATAGCCATAGACATAATATTAAAAGCTACAAGTGGCTGCCTCAATGGGTGCGTATTTACAATGTACAACGCGTAGCGTTAAGTAATTGCTTAACTGAATTAGCCTGCTAGATCGTATGCAAACATTTTACTATGAGACAACATGCGTTGGCCTATATTTCCTCAAGGCTTTAGGTGCGACTGATTATAGCGCTCAGTACGTCATTGTATACCCAACCATAATCGTCTTTGGTATTACATGGATAGGACAACACGGGTATGCAGGAACAACAGGCAACTTAGGCGAAATTGATTGAATGCAAGTAACCGCTTCTGCGCAGGTAGCAGCCGGTAAGCACTGGAGCGTATGCGAATTCGAAATGAGACTCGTTGACCAGTTTGTGAATGATGCACCCATACGTGTGGTCTGCAATAATGTGGAAGTTTGCAGACATATTGAAAGATTCACGTCAAGAAAGAAGCACAAGCTTGTACACCCAACACAACCGATTAGTAAATGAATTTACTTATAAAGTTTTTACTCTTAATTTCACATACGATCGCGTAGTTATAACTTCGGTTATGACACTTTAGTACACGCAAGGACGATTGCTAATTAATGGAGCTAGTGTCCGACTATTATGCCTCCAATAGTTCCAGACAGTTTTGTTTCCGGGCTGACCAGTGTGTCAATATTAGCGAAGGCGAATTCATGTCAATGCTTCATCGTGTGATTAGTGACGTGACATAGTGTGTCATCTCTTCGAACGACCCGTTACTGCTCTAGTATTCGATTGCTGAGGTGCCGTTCTGCGTGGTCCGTGTAATGACAAGCACATTTTTGACACGCGATTTCAAAAAGTAATCGCGATAGCCCATCTGCGTCTAGTCGATCATTCATGTTCATGATTCAGCCACGTATGCTAGCCACCGGATAATAGGCGATGCGTACAAACAACACACCTGTACAACCCGTCTTGCTAGCGTGCTTCGCTTTCGTGCTCTTTTGTCAGTTTTACTTGCTGCCTTTAAGGCTAGGAACTCAAGAGATATAACTCTTTAGTTCGTGAGAACATTACCTGCCTCGGCGAATACACCCATATTGCGAGCTTCGTACAGCAAAACATTAAACGCAATTTTGTCCGCTGTTCAATATAAAGAGTGAGAGAAGTCTGCTCAGCTGGCAGATCATCGCACGTCTTTTCGCCAGAGCAGGTATCCTGCTCGATTAATTGCTAAAATCATGGCCGAAAGTCCATAGCCCCTGATACTGACGGCAGGAAATAAAAGGCTCTTAATCAAGGTCACTTTTTATGGAGACGCGTCAAGTGAACTTGTAAGAAGACGCCTAACGCGATCTGTATCACAGACCTTTCTAGTGGCTGACACATCTATGCTGTTACCCACAAGTATTATCCTATACGTAGAGGGTATGAGCAAACCACCAGCTCAGATCACCTCTATGTGTATTTGCTCCTTCACCTGCTCCTGTCGGACAGAATATATTGGTCGCAAGAGCCGCCGTTAATCCAAAAGAAAAAAAGGAGATTTTGCAGCATGGTTAGAACAGGTTAAATTATAGAAACATCAACATCTCGACCTTTGCGTAAATGGTGGTACAGACCACCGTGTAACCGCCAGAGAGGCCTGAAGTGGGATTTACAAGGTCTCGTCAAGCTATTCAAAATTACTTGGGCAGCGCTTGTTGGCTACAGCAGAGGCGGCTGCAATCAGGCTACGCGGACCACTCCTACGCGCAAGGAAGAATTTCATGCTGGCCCCACAGAAGTCATAGATCAAACCACCAAGCCAACCACCAGCATAAAATTATCTTCCCGGAACCCACCTTCCCCCTGGCGCTGACTGGTATTGTGGTGTTTTTTACTCACCCTTTCCCGTCTTCTGCCCTTCACAAACCCCAGCTACAACATACTTATCTACTTGCCCGTATCTTTTAATTCACTACTTTCATAGATAAATAAATGTACACGCCTGAAGTGAAGTTGTTGAACGCAGACGTATGTTCGCCAAACTTAATTTCGAATTGTTTAGTAGGAATTTTCGCAAATCTTAAATTGCCCAAAAATCCTCCGATTTTGACAGCCCTCAGTGGGTACCAACGGTTCAGCACCAACCTTGTGGTTACAAAAGTACGATGCAAATTTATTAGAGAATGCCTCGAGGGAAAATAGTACCCAAATCCCTACTGGAGAAAAATGCGACGGGGTCGTACGGTTATCACTTGTGGTAAGGTAAGTCGTTTTGAGAAACAGTACACGTGAATAAAAACATGTTTACCTTTTTACGCAAACCCAATGTGCTTTTGACATTTTCCATTTCATTTTTAGACTTCACTCATTAATTATGATTCTCAGCAACACAAAACCCGAAATAAATCACTATTATCTTTTTCTTGCCATCATGATCAGGCTCAAACACCCTTATTTTGAAACGAATGACCTGCGCCTGTAGTAGTAGTAGTAGTAGTAGTAGTAGTAGTAGAAGAAGAAGAAGTAGTAGTAGTAGTAGTAGTAGTAATAGTAGTAGTAGTAGTTGTTGTTGTTGCCGTTGGTGTTTTTGATGATGATGATGATGATGATGATGATGATGGCGAAGCGCCTTTCAGTAATATTTGGTCAGATGTGGCTACGTAACCGCACCTGAGGTATCCAAACCGCAGGCCTATGTAATACGCGCACGGTGGTAATAGGGCATTTACAGGTGGTCCGGGGAGTGCACATACGATGCGGTCAAGTAGCTGTATGTAAAAGAAAATTTTTAGGAACGCGCGATTGTAATTTGAGTGGTTAAGAAGTAGTTGCTATAGCTTCTAATCCTTTTCCTACAATGTAACCCCCCAAATCTATATATTAGCCATAATCCCTAAGCCTACCCCCTGACCAAACCATAACCTGTTACACTTACTTTAACCTCCAATCCAAACAGTATAGCGTCCATCAGTTAAGGATGCATAACCACATCTTACCCTATTCTCTATAGACCAAAAATGTTCAGAAAACCAAGTACTCACAGCATTCACAGGCCAATCCATTTTACAATTTCAGATTTAGGGATCGGATTGACAGAACGGTGGATTTAGTCATCCCAAGCTACACATCAGACCTACCTAAGACGGACGCTTTAGCGTTTTGCAATCAGAGCGACCATAACATGAACTGCAGAGATGCTCACGTCTGAGCAATTAGTCTGGGAAAACTTCTGTCTGTCAATACACACATACCAGCCATTCTAACAATGTTGAAGAGCAAGGGTCCGAATCTTTTATTAACAAGAGTCATATGTCCATGTGTATTTATATACAGTTAGGTGAAGGATAGACTGACCTGTCTACTTTATCTGATGCTTTCTCGTCAACACCACCTTATCGATGTTGTTGTCAACCTACATGGTGGTGGCCGTCTCTACGCTGCGCCTATCGCACGAACACGTATTTCACAGCATAAAGCATACAGAGTTGTTAAGTCGGAGTGTAGTAAGTTTCTTGCATGGAGCGAGGATGGGACGTGTGCGACTGTGTTTATTTGGAGGTGGTGGTACTCATTCCCCTCCGCTTTTCTTCATAACAATCGAAATTTTGCGCTGGTCTTTTAACTCTCTTTATGAGATATGCGAAGGCAATACTCAGTAACTCCAGACGGACTGTTTGTCTACATAACGTTATTCCGCCTAGTATTGCTACGTTTCCTATTCATTACTCAATCTTCTAATTAATCATAACACGGATTTCAAATGTTTCGAACCCATCTTCTTGCTACAATCGTGCGAGTGTGGTTGGCATAAAGTCAGACGACTTAGTTCAGCGGAGTCTTACTTCTGAATGCTTCGTCAAATCGAGTATGTGTCGGCCAAAACATTGTCGACCGAAAAACAAGCGTACGCACGCGAGTGTCAGTCTGGCCTTTTGACGAATCGCAGCCACGCAAGCAGACTAGACAGCTACAAGGCCGTCTGCATATGGCCCCGCCCAAAACTGCCACGAATGCTCAGTTCTCACTTGGAAGTCCACTCTTGCGGCGTTGAGGGTGTGCCTTCGTCCGGCCGCCAACGTGTTTTTACCTGTTCTCCACTATTTCCTACTTAAGCCCGCCTTGGCAGCAAGACAAGTAGAGGAACATAAAACCCGTGTAGCACTGTAGTATTGACGTACCCAAACTGTGCGTTAGTAGTTTGAGCATGTTGTAAGCGGCGGTCTGTTGGCATTGTGGAATCAAGGTATTTGAGATTTGCGAGCATCAATTACGGCTGAAAACCCAACAATCTGGTTTTTTTGAAGATTGCTGTGCCATGATTGTTCGGCCATCGATTTCGATGATGTCCACGGTGTGCCCGACAGCAGCATCGGTGCAAGCAGGGACGGTGACTTGCGTAGTGGTGTATAGTACCGGTAGACTTGCGCTGCACTCTCTCCTCCTCCCTCGCCCGAGCCTGGTGTCAAGTCAGGGCCAAGAAGACCGTTGACGAGGGAGGCCGCAGGTTGATGGCTTAGACGGTTCCTCACCTTTGCGTTCCACGACATCCCCTGGTGGTTTACACAACAAATGACCACGCATACAACCAATACGAGATCTGGAGGCTGGCACGGCCGAAGCCGCACCTAGGCGTGCCGTCAACGCCTTGCTCGGATTCCACACTGTGGTGGGAGTGCCATAAAGGCCACATTAAGAAGGAGCCATTGCAGCCTGACTCTCAAACCACCACCGGTCAAGGAGGATGTCCAAGTTACCCCGACAGTTGGCAAATTTCCAAGCCACGTATTCAGCCCACCAGTCTGCCAATCCACACAACACACACGCACAACGCGACGAACTGCGTGGACCGAGTGGGGACGTCAATCAGCAACCTTCCTATCCACAAGGGGGAGGAGGAGGAGCAGGAGGATTAGCAAGAGGAGGATGGAAGTGGTGGTTAAGATGAATTGTCAGAGTTAGTTAGTGGCTGAGAGAACGAGGAAGATGCTGGCGAAGGGATGGCAGTTGGTGCGGTAGGGAGGTGCAGATGGTCTGAAGGCGTCAAATAAGTCCAATTCGTGCCCAGTAAGTGCGTTGACACCGAGGAGACGTTGGTAGCGGTTGTGCGTCGGCGTTGCGGACGGGACGTAGCTGTGATATGCGTGCTTCGCGTTCCACTTTGGTAGCGACTATTCGGTTGGCCTCATTTAAAGCATCGCATGTCATCACAGTTGTCCTCCAGGCCGGTGGATCGTGTGCGAGCTCTTCTCAGTTGGTCGGGTTGATTTGCAGGCGCTTCATGGAGGACTTCAGAGTGTCCTTGTAACGGCGAATGTGGCCTCCTTGGCGGCGAGAACCCGTCGCGACGTCTCCGAAGAAGAGTCGTCTGGGTAGTCGCTCGTCGTCCATGCCCATCAGGTGACCGCTCCAACGCAGCTGCATTTGTCTCAGCGCGGTGTAGTTGCTGAGGGTTCCCGTCCGTTCCAGCGCATCAGTGTCGGGGATTCGATCCTGCCAGTTCAGCCTGAAGGATGCGACGGAGACAACTGAGGCGTGCCTGCTTTGTGTAAACTGTCTCCGCTCCGTACAACAGCTTCGACATTGTACATCTTCAGCTCCGTGCTCAGTTGAAGACCGTGACGATTCCAAACGGTGCTTTGGAGGCGGCCGAAGCCTTTACTGGATTTCGAGATCCCGCGAGCGACTTTGGCGTCGATTTTGGTGTTAAAGTATTGTGTTCTGCCCAGGTACGGGACGTTCTCCACCACTTGCTGTTGGGTTTCGTTTACACTGATTTGCGGCGCGTTGTGAGGAGTGGCTGTATTGGATGGCGGTTCATGCATGACCACCGTCTTCTGCGGGTTGATGACCGGACCGAAGTTCTTGCAGGCGGCGAAGAACAGGTCCACGCTGCGTTGCATCTCTTCTTCAGAGGTGGTGTTCAGGGCGCAGTCGTAGGCGACGATAAGTTCGTGAACGGTGGAATGGAAGTTTATCCGCCGCTGATTCAGGAGGTGACCGTCCCTCCTGTAGGCCATGCGGATCCCCGTGTGGTCATCACGGTAGACGCCTAAGCATTTTCCACATACAGGCTGCTTCTAGAGAATCTAAAATTTGGCACATATTCCTTAATAACCCGAATCTCAAAAATCGATGAATTGCTTTAATTTTGGAGTATTCGATTAGTTGTTTGTTTCGCGTGTGTGATTTTGAGATCTTTACTTTTGTTTGATGCGAAATGATTAATGATTAATAATTGAATGTAAAATTACACTAAAAGATTGTGTACCGGGGCAAATCTGGAGTGGGTTAATGCTCCAGTGCATATGGTCTTTACATGAAGAGGGGAGTAATGTTTTAAATTTAAAAGCAACCGAGAGCACGCATATAACTTGATGGAAATTATTTAAATTTTCTTTTCTGAAGGAGGTAACACATTATGCGTTGGTCCGAATACAGTCATTGAATATTGGCAAACTATGTGATAGACTGGCTTAAAAAATCCTGTATACACTGTCAACACCCATGGCCCACAGACTGCGCTGCAAAAGAACAAAACGAAATCTAAAGTAATCGCATAAGTAAGTAGCCGTTTCCTCTGCGTGGAAATAGCCCAACCGAAATTGATATTCCGGACACCTAAAAAGTGCAATGGGATGATCGGAGAGTACATTTTTGAATCAGCATCGTATTAATGGCAGATGCAATAGTGGGGCAAGTGACCGTCTGCGGAGATTAGGCAAGAAGTTAGATGTTCACATAACCGCGACTACTAAGGCTTGCCTGTATGCCAGCATACACAAACAGCAGATTCCGCATATGTAAGTACAGTCAATTCCCATTGTAACTGTAAAATGCTGAAGTTTTAAGGTGGCGAAAAAGGGTGATGTACGATTTCTGCCGTAGGCACAGTCCAGGCAATAACGTTCTCTGCTCCCAATGGGTGTCGCAAGACGCGATCACACACATATATTCCCCACCCGATTCGACCAACGCGGATTGTACCTAGCGCAAGATAGAGCAGCCAGTGTGTAGTGACGTCACTTGCAACGATCTATTTCATTTTCCCAATTTTTCATCCGTCATTCGTCAAGGAGTGACTGCACAGCGTATGAATGCAATATATGTATTCAAGTTGTTGCAAGCTAACCCCTTTATTGTAGCAGAGTCGAATGTAGACGCAATCGTTTATGCGCATCGATAAAGTGCATCTCATTCCGTCTGTCGTAGATGCAGCATGTGCTCACGCATTCACTACCACCCAGTTCCACCCATTTAGTGTGTACAAATACCTATAGACCTTCTCAAAATCGAGGGTCGTTATTCAACGTTGTTGGCATAGTATCGCCAATGCTACACCCTTCTGCCCGCTCAGTTCCGCACCCATCTGACCTTGTGCAGTAGAACTCTTTCATAAGCAGTTTTATTCCCTTAATGCCACATAGGCAATTGACATTTAATCAGCGCTAGCAGCATGACTGTAATTTGGTTGCGGAAAATGCGTTAAAGTCCATCAAGCAGACCGGAATTCAAATATCGCCCGCACTCTGATTTAGGCATATGCGATGGAGAAATCATCACAATGCGCAAGCATCCATGCGTGCAATTCATGATGTCTTTATTCAGCGTCAAATCATCTTAACAATCATCTCAAATCACTCAACATGTCGCTGGGTTACCGAACAAGATTCAAAGTCCAACCGGTAGACGAGGATTTCCATGGCCATATAAAAATGAGCATTGTTGGGCCACTTGTTGTACTCGCTAATTGGGCGAGAGAGATATAGAGAAATTTGAAGACCCAAATCCCAATACTTTCATATAAATTAAAATGTGTGTCAACTACGCTGGTAACATCGAAAAAAATTAGCATTACATTCCCCATCAAAGTCATTAACCGGAATGTCCTTTTAAAAGTGTACCGTGCGGTAAAATGCAAGCAGATAATAAATTTACCAATTTCGGATCATTAGGATAAATCATTAACGGTAGGGGATGACTGAATGATTGTCACTGCGGTTTTTGTTATCGTTGCGTTATCTAACAGCAAAATCCGGCTTATGATTATTAAATAATTTTCTTAGAAATGCCAGCCGTGACGTGGGGGCTGACAGAGAGTCTACGGAAGAGCTCAAAGGCGCAGATACGGAGCCTTTCTTAGTGCTTCTTTTATGCCACATAGAACAGAGTGATCTCATTCGGCTATTAAGGTAGTAATATTTGTCCTTTAAAGAGGTTGGTTGCACGCCTGTAAACATTTTCGAGTATGCTCAGGTCTTAAAGGACCCGTGAATTTTACGCCTAATCTGGGACTTCAAACCGTGGCAACAGCAAAGCAGTTTTCGTCGAACGTGCAGTATGCCAGCCGGAGAAAGTATTGGACTGATATCGCAGACTTGACGGTCTTTCAGCAGTGCAGTCTATGTAATTAAAGTGTGATCAGACTCCAGTTTTTATGTGTGTTAACCTTCTGTAGTGTTATGCCATTTAGGCGGCGATCATCGTGGTTCAGAAATCGGGTTCCATCGACACTACCTACTCCCTCTCATCGACTTGGACATTTGATATTGGCTGATTAAGAGCCTTTGACTCCACTTCAAGATAATTTTCCTAATACCTTTTCGGCTGAGTTTACCCCATTAAAGTCGATCTAAACTGTAAAACAGTCATCATTAACATGCCTTGGCGGGCCGGGTTTTGGCAAAAAACGGTCTCCATCATTGTGCACCTCTTTCTGCAGCAGCCGGTAATATTAGATGTGTTTTCCCTCACAAAGATAGACACAACGATTAAAAAAAGGTGAGCTCTAGGACATCAGAAGATGTCATTGGAGAATTGGAATATAGTTGTCGTATTCCTTTTTATGTAAACATAAATAAATTCCCTAAGTTCTGGTTCAGTTTGTATTTCTCGAACGCATACCACGTCCTTAGCTTTAGGTGCACAACAAGCATTCAATATATCTTGATGGATAAAAAATTAAATCGGATAATCTGCCACAAATTTACGCCTCAGAAATAATGAAAGCAGAAGCACTGGATAAAAGGTCTACTCGTCTGTGTCTTCCGACTGGTGAATAAAATCAACGTCACATTACAACTTCTGTGGTCTAACAGCGACGAAATTCGGGTGGAGGGACCTGGTGTTAACGAGAGGACCAAGACCATTCGGGTAAGAGCATTCGGACATGTGTTAAAGGCCACTGTTAGCGAAAGTGGGAATGCCAGTTTTAGCGTGCAGATTTACAGTGAAAAAACAATGAAGGCAACTAAGATGGAGGTCTGTGTTAGTGTTTAGTCGGAGGTTTAGTGCATACCGTGTCACAGTGTGATAAGCGCATGCATTCTAGACTAAGTACTTTGCCGCGCTTTCGTTGTGTAAACGAAAAGCCTGACGGTGTTTGGAATGTACATCGGGGTGTAGCATTGCCTACAAAGGCAAAACAAACTTTAATGCCCCGTTCTGGCTTATTGGCAGTCCTCAACCGGCCGTATACAACGTGTCTGTTGGTGACGTCATTGCCAGACAGTCTGCCCCCCAGTAGTTGGTGTCCCGTCTTATTCCCGGCAAGCACAGTTATGCGCGTGATAACGAAGTTTGATTAAAGGTCTTTTGGCAGGATGTGAGTAGGATTTAAGACGATTTGTCGCCTCTCCGACCCGTATGTTGACACTATAAATTGTCACCTGACTTGCCATTATTTCTAGTCAGTATATTTGTGTAGATTATTATGCACTCAGGCTCCCCTTCATCTACATGTTTGAGGTACTCATAACAATTGTCGGACAACGGGGGTACCAACACACTGGCCCGCAGCAATACGTTCGTTTGTTTTGAATTACCATTTTGTCAAAAAACGGCTGGCTCTGTCTCGTTTGTTTCGCGAGGGCACGTTGGAAGCAGCGACTGACGGAGCTGTTTAGGTATTCATCCATTTCTAGAAGTTCTCGAACTTTCCGCTGTTTCTGTACTCGTCCGCCCGCAGGACCTAGTGCAATGCATTAACTCAAATGCAATTATGTACTATTAGGTTATTGTTATGACGGCAATAAACGGGAGTTTTGTTAGTCGCGTGTTATACACAGTTTGACAGATTGTTTCGCGGCTAAAAGCAAATATTAGACATCCTTGAATTTATATGTGAACAGGAAGCCGGGGGAGAAGTTAGTAAGCAGACACAGACAGTCTGAGGAGAATGAATTGCTCACCGGATCGGGGGACTTTTCTGGCTGACGTTTCGAAGAGCTGGGGCTGCTCTCCATTGTCAAAGCGTTAAGTGAAGAAATCGATCAGCATTTTTGAATAGACTGCCGCATTAGTTGGCCCTGGGCTGATCGATTTTTTCTTCCTTCTCTGCCTCGGCCTACTGGCCGTCGCCTGTGAATGTTTGTGGCCTCCTGTAATACGTGTCGTCACTTCAATTGGGGTTGGTTGCGTTTGCTTTCCCATTTGGGTGAAGTGGTCGACAGGCCGTGTTTGCTCGGCATTCTTAGGCTCCGTGTGATTGTCTTGTTTTCGTCACGGTGTATGAAGTGACGTAGGACTTTATAGGCCGAAGGAAGGTCTAGATGCCTGTTGATGGAGTTGGCATCTGAGTACCAAGCCTCAAGATTGAGACGCTCAGTCCTTCAGGTGCCCCTGCCTATGACGGCTGCTCCTTGAAAATCAAAACTGTGACCAGTTTCTCCGATGTAAGCCGCAAGCTGTGAGTTTGGGTCTAGTCTCCGTGTTGCCAGTTTGTGCTCATGTAGGCGAGTCTGCAATTTCCGTCCGGTTTCCCCAACGTAGTTGCAGTCTCCATCCTTACAACGTATTTGATAGACAACTGCTGAGGTTTCAGTGGGTGGCAGTATGTCTTTGTGTTGCATCAAACGGCGACGAATTGTTGCCTGGGGTCGATGGGCAATACCTACCCTGGGGGGTTGTAGCAGTCTTGAAACCGCTTCGGAGACTCCTTTAATGTAAGGAATAGCCCTCCAGACTTCGGGTTGTTCTTCTTGTGGCCGTCGTCTGTTCACTCGGCGCTTGCTTTGCTTGATGAAGTGGCTTGGGTATCCATTGGTTTGAAAGAGATCATGAAGATATTGTCGTTCAACTCTTTTTTCGGCTGGTGTGCTGCAGTGTGTTTCAACTCTTTGGAACAGAGTACGGACACAGCTGCGTTTGTGCGAGAGGGGGTGATTGCTGTTGAAGTGCAGTATTTGTCTTGTGTTGGTGGCTTTTCTGAAAACGGTAGTTTGCAATTCTCCAGTTGCACACCGACGCACAAGGACATCGAGGAAAGGAAGTTGGTTGTTTGTTTCGGCTTCCATCGTGAATTGGATATTCTGGTCAACCGAGTTCAGTAATTCTTTAAGGTGCTCTACGTCAGATGATTTGACAATGGCGAAGGTCAGAAGATGAAGATGCGATCACTGGGTCAAGAAGGTCATCGACGTGTCATCGAAGGTGTCATCGACGTAACGAGCCCAGAACGTTGGTTGATACTTGGTGAACACCAAGTGTTCTATCCGTTGAAGAACCACTTCAGCAATCAGCCCTGATATGTGGGTGCGCCTATAGGGGTGCCTATGAATTGTTCATACATTTGTCCACCAAAGGTGAAATTTTTTTAGGCAATAGCGTAAGAGCTCCACGGCATGTTCAGTCTTCAGGGGATTGTCTCTCTCGTTGTAGCGCTCAGCCAGGAGTTGTCTCACAACGTCAATCGCTAGTTGTTGTGGAATGGAGGTAAAGAGTGAAACGACATCAAACGATACCATGGATTCATCTGGCTCTATTTTCAGATGTTTTAAACGTTCAAGGAACTGATTAGCAGAGACGACTGTTGTTGGCGATCCTTCTGCCAGGAACTTAAGACGAGCAAACATCCATTTTGCCAAACCGTATGTAGGAGTACCACGTAGGGAGACGATGGGTGTAAGAGGTATGTTAGCTTTGTGTACCTTCGGCCTGTCGACCACTTTACCCAAAAGGGCAAAGCAAACGCAACCAACCCCAATTGAGTTGACGACACGTATTACAGGAGGCCACAAACATTCACAGGCGACGGCCAGTAGGCCGAGGCAGAGAAGGAAGAAAAAAATCGATCAGCCCAGGGCCAACTAATGCGGCAGCCCATTCAAAAATGTTGATCGATTTCTTCACTTGACGCTTTGACAATGGAGAGCAGTCTCAGCTCTTCGAAACGTCAGCCAGAAAAGTCCCCCGATCCGGTGAGCAATTCATTCTCCTCAGATTACCGACCCGGATCTCTTACTTTTGCTAATCTGAACAGACAGTCTGGTTTTCTCGCCCGCCCCCTCAGACAAAGCAATTGCGTGGTCTACGCATCAGCTTCAAAACGCAGGTTCATGTTGGGTAAAAGTACCGCTTCTCGCACTCGTAGGACCCATTCTGTGACTAGACTGGTTGGTGGCGTAATTGTGACCTTGCATTGTCCGACCTTAAATTTGAAAAGCCGATTTTCGAAAAAAAAAATATTTACGCTAGTTCTAAGTTATAAACTAAGCATTTACGCAGTTTCCGTGCCAGGTTCCTTAGGATAAATTTGTCTCTCTGTTATCACATCGAATAATACTGTATTCATTTCAGGTTTACCAATTTTAACACACTTTGACGTCCTCGACGCTTGTAACAGATGTGTTGAATTTGCAGAATCAGTGTGGTCAGAGTGTGCGCTAGTTTGCTTTTTAGATCGACACTTAGCTATCGATAACGTAAGGCTTGTGGTTGCTGTGCAGTACAAAAAGCGGAGAGCGTTCTCCTTTGGATACATTGTCGCGAGTGATAAAGTCAGAACAGTTAATCCCAAACTATGAATATCAGGATATGACTAGAATTATGAAAGAAGTAACAATTAAAAGTCAAACAAACTAACAATCCAACACATGCCGAGCGCGTCGCTAAGCACTGTGTTCCTTCCATTCAGTTAAGCAAACTGTAATTTCAAGAATGAGGAACATGTAGGGAAAGTCAAGATAGTCTGGTGCATCTGCACAGTACCCCACATCCGAAACCAGAGGGCGGCGAAAACGACGCCGAAGGATGTGTACTGGTGTAAACGAAATGAGTGATCAACCGATCAGGAAAGTGCACATGACGACCAGTGCGATTGATATAATGAGGGTCCGCAGAAGAGTGAATACATCTGGTGGCGGAAGTGTTGGAGTTGGTGGTGGCAGTCGGAGGTAGCGGACAGGAGGGCAGAGGAAAATACGGGGAGGTGGAAAAGAGGCTGCATTGGGGATGCAAAAGGTAAAGGACAAAAGGGCACATTCGGAAGAGTTTCAGGTACGACCGCATGAACTTAAATGCAATTGTGTACTATTCAGCGAATGTTATGACAGCAATGGACTGGATTTTTGTAAGTCACATCTCATGCAGCGTTTGGCTGATTTCCTCAATTCTAAAGGCAAATATTTGAAATCCTTGACGTTATATATGAACAGGATGCTGGAAGAGAGGTTATTCTACAGGCGCTCTGATTTTCTTCCCCCCCTGAGATATAACAATCGCGTCATTTACGCATCGGCGTCAAAACACAGGTTGCTGTTGGTGAAAAAAACATCCTATAGCTTTACAGGACCCATTCTAAGACTAGGCTGGGTAATGGCGAGTCCATTGGCGTATCCGTGACCTTCCTGCCTTATCCGCCCTTCTTCGGGGATCGTTCCACATGCTGTGATAGCCGACATTCGCGTAATTAATTGCTGCAACTTCATCACGTGCGTTGGATGCTGTTGTGACAATTGCTCAACCATCTGACGCGTTGTCCCTGGTGTTGGGAAAAGTTTTCACCATTGCGTTTTCCGCGTGACTTTTGCGTATGCAGCGGTTGAAGAAGTTGCGCGGGGAGCCATTGGCTTTGAATACCCGTCGGACGTAATGTTGTACGGCAGTCCTTTCTTCCGGCTTACTGCAGTGCGTTTCGACATGCCGATAGAGCGTCCTTTCACAACTGCGTTTGTAGTTGATTGTGTAATTGCTGGTAAAGTTAAGTACATGCATCGCATTTCTCGCTTTCATGTACAAATTGGTCTTTAGCCCACCACAATCTTTGCGGCATACGAGGACATCCGGTAATGCCAGCTGGTTGTTCACTTCCCCTTCATCGTGAATTGAATGTCCGGGAAGACGCCGTTGAGCTGTTGCTTGAATGTCAGCAGTTGATCCCGGTCAATAACAACGAAGGTATCATTCGTACACCGCGGCCAGAATTTGGTCTGTGGTGTAGGAAGACCAGCGATTCCAGCCGTTATAGAACCAACACGGCGATGAATCCCATTGGTGTGCCCTTCACCTGTTCGTAGATTGTCTCGTCGAACGTAAAGTACGTCCTGAGACAGAGCTTCAGGAGCTAAATGATTTGGACGTATCCAAGACGATCATCCGTTTCATTGTATTTGCTTCGTAGAAGCAGCTCGATTTTCTGGATCGCCTGGTCCTGAGGAATAGTAGTAAAACGCGATGTAACATCAAAAGATGCTTTGATCCAATTTGGATAGAGACTTACCGCTTCGAGACTCTCCAGAAATTGTACTGATGATGAGACCGTGGTGTCTGACTCAGCAGTCACGAAATGCAGACGCCAGAACAGCCACTTACTCAGTTCGTACGTTCGGGTCCAGTTGAGCGACACGATGTGTCGGAGAGGAGCGCCGTCTTTGTGCACCTTAGGGAGGCCCTAGAATCGGGCCAAAGCCGTATCTTGGGTTCTCGCCATGCGTCTGTCGGTCGCTGTTATTTCACCTGAGTTCTCCAAGGCCAACAACGTAGCATTAATTTCGCGTGTCAGCGCTTTTACATGGTTAGTTGCACATGGGACATAGAACTGTCGGTTCTCCAGTAAACCTTTGGTTTTTGTAAGGTAGTCTGTCCTGTCCAGTAAAACTATGGAGCCTCCCTTGTCCGCTGGCAAGATGACCAGGTGTTTGTCGGCCTTACTTGATCTAAGCGCATCACGTTCTACCTTCGAATGCACTTCCAACGGCCTCTGGGCCATTAGCAGAGACGACACTTGGTGTCGGATGCGGCTCTTAGTCTCCTCCGTTGCGCCCGTCTGACTAAGGATTGATTCCACTGCTGCAATCATGTTAACAGGTTTGGTTTTCTTCGTGTTGAAAGAAGCTGCGTGACGTGAAATCTGCATCTGATCCTTTGTCAGCTCCTTTGACGACATGTTGTGCACCAGTTTGTCGTTTCTGGCGACGTTGCACTGGGCAGCTTTCGGAATTTCTTGTCCGGTTATTCGTCGCGTGTCATTCTCTTTTCGCGGGGTTGTTCAGCTACCTTCTGCAGGATCAGAGTTGTTTCGATATCGTTCATCAACTTACAGCATCAGGTCTTTTCTCGGTCAATGCTTTGACGGTACTTGCGAAGTCTCGGGTGGCAATCTTGCAGGAGCACTCAGACCATCCGTCTGCCATGTTAAAATACTGCTCGCCTCGCCAAATCCGTGTTAACCGGGAGCCTGTTTGAAACACAATTCGGCAACATATTATGGTCGAGACACCTGTGTAGAAACCGGATCTGCGAATACGTGGACGTCTCTCGAGAGGTGAAGGTTTCCCATGGCGGGGCCGGTCGGAGCACATTGCGCCCAAATACATTGCCAATAGTAGATTTAAAGGTATGTGGCCCAGAACAGACCGGCCTGGAGGAAAGCAACGATGACTGACACAGCATTCTTTAAATCAATCGAGATTGCCGCGTTTAAAGTCGAAATCGCGGCCCGCAAGTCACAAGTGCCTTGACTTCATAATACCAACATGCCCAAACTACTAACGCACAGTTTGGGTACGTCAATACGACGGTGCTTCACGTGTTTTATGTTTGTCTACTTGTGTTGCTGCTAAGGCGGGCTTAAGCAGATAATAGTGGAGAACAGGTTAAAACATGCTGGCGTCCGGAAGAAGGCATACGTTCAGCTCCGCGAGTGTGGCCTTCCAAATGAGTGCTGAGCATTCATGACAGTCTTGGCCGGGGCCATATGGAAACTGTCTTGTAACTAACTAGTCTGCTTACGTGGCTGCGATTGGTCAAAAGACCAGACGGACACTGGTCTTCGGACGCTTGTTTATCGGCCGACAATGTTGTTGCCGACACATACTCGATTTGATGAAGTATTCTGAAGTAATAAGTAAGTAGATTGAGTCATAAAGACGAGACGTAGCAATACAAGGCGGAATAAAGCTGTGTATACAAACGGTCCGTCTGGAGTTATTGATTACCGGTGTTGCATACCTCAAAATGATGATGAGTAGACCAGCGGGAAATTTCACTTTTTGGGAAGAAATGCGGTGGGGAAGTGGTACCACCATCTCCAAGTTAACACAATCGCACACGTCCTATCCTCGTTCCAAACAAGAAACTTACTACAATTCGACTAAACATCCCTGTATGCTTTATTGCGTAAAATATGTGTTCGTATCATAGACGCAGCTTAGAAAAGGCCGCCTCCAGTTTAGGGTGACAACACCGTCGATAAGGTAGTGTCGACGGAAAAGCATGATATAATGGAGACAGTTCAGTCTATCATCCACCTGACTGTATATAATGGAAACGTGAACACTTGACTCTTGTTAAGAAAGCATCGGACCCTTGTTCTTTAACATGGGCCAGACTAGTTGCTCAGGCGTCAGCATCTCTGCTGTTTATATTATGGTTGTTCTGATTGCAAATCGCTAAAGCGTCCGTCTTAGGTATGCCTGATGTGTACCTCGAGATACTTAAAACCAGTCCGTCAGTCCGTGTATAACACCTCACAATTGTTAAACATTGCTGAAATGCACTTCGCCGTCCAATGTATACGCGGAAACATTGGCCAAAAAATCTTATAATGATACATAAATATTACAGTTCCTAGCCACGGTTTTATCATCATCTTTGCCATCTTCATCAAATACAACAACTACTACAACTGCAATAAAAATTAACGCAGGTCATTCGGTTCGAAATAACGATGTTTGAACCTGATAATAAATTTAAGGAAACGTTGATTGCGATTTATTCTGCGTTTTATGTTGCTAAGATTCAAAATTAATGAAAAAATCTCTATAATAAAATGGAAAATGCCAAAACAGAGTGTTTTCGCGCAACATATTAACGCGTGCATTATTCTAAACTGTGTTCTCAAAATAACTTACTTTGCCACCGATGATAAACGGACGATGCCGTAGCATTCCTCCAAAAACGGAGTTTACGTACTCGTTTCTATCTAGGCATTCCCTAATAAACCCCGCTCGCAAGCCAAGTAGATTATTATGTTGTAGCTCGGCTTTGTGAAGATAAGGGGAAGGATGGGGAGAGTGAAATACCACAATCCCAATCAGCACCGTAGAGAAGGTAGGTCCCGCGGAAGGTAATTGTATGCGGGCGTCTGGCTTGGTGGTTTAACCTATGACAACTGTAAGACCTGTATGTAGTTCTCTTGCGCGCCTGCTTCAACAGAGAGCGTGCAACCATCTGAAATCCACGTAAGACAATTGCACTTATCTGGGATGGACAAGGCGGACTATATCAGAAAATGCCAGCATTCACAAACAGCAGTTTCCGCATATGTAAGTACAGTCAATTCCCATTGTACCTGTAAAATGCTGAACTTTTAAGGTGGCGAAAAAGGGTGATGTACTATTTCTGCCGTAGGCGCAGTCCGGGCAATAACGTACTCCGCTCCCAATGGGTGTCGCAAGACGCGATCACACGCATACATTTCCCCACCTGATTCGACCAAAGCGGATTGTGCCTAGCTCAAAATAGAGCAGCTAGCGTGTAGTGACGTCACTTGCAACGATCTATTTCATTTTCCCAATATTTCATCTGTCATTCGTCAAGGAGTGACTGCACAGCGTATGAATGCAATATATGTATTCAAGTTGTTACAAGCTAACCCCAATATTGTAGTAGAGTCGAATGTGGATGCGCATCAATAAAGTGCATCTCATTCCGTCTGTCGTAGATGCAGCATGTGCTCACGCATTCACTACCACCCAGTTCCACCCATTTAGTGTGTACAAATACCTATAGAGCTGCTTCAAATCGAGGGTCGTTATTGAACGTTTTTGGCATCGTATCGCAAATGCTACACCCTTCTGCCCGCTCAGTTCCGCACCCATCTGACCTTGTGCAGTAGAACTCATTCATAAGCAGTTTTATTCCCTCAACGCCACATAGTCAATTGACATTTAATCACCGCTAGCAGCATGACTGTAATTTGTTTGCAGAAAATTCGTTATAGTCCATCCAGCAGACCGGAATTCAAATATCTCCCGCACTCTGATGTAGGCATATGCGATGGAGAAATCATCACAATGCGCAAGCATCCATGCGTGCAATTCATGATGTCTTTAGTCAACGTCAAATCATCTTTGTCACTCACCATGTCGCTGGGTTACCGAACAAGATTCAAAGTCCAACCGGTACACGAGGATTTCCATGGCCACATAGAAAAATGAGCATTGTTGCGGCACGTGTTGTACTCGCTAATGCAAGAGAGAGAGATAAATTTGAATACCCAAATCCCAATACTTTCATATAAATTCAAATGTGTGTCAACTACGCTGATACCATAAAATGTAGTATTGCATTCCATATAAAAGTCATTGACCGCATTTTTCCACTTAAAAGTGTGACGTGCGGTAACATACAAGCAGATAATAAATTTGCCCATTTTCGGATCATTAGGAAAAATCATTAACGGCAAGGGATGACTGAATGAATGTCACTGCGGTTTTTGTAATCGTTGCGTTATCTAACAACGAAATACGGCTTATTCTGATTAAATGTTTTTTTAGGAATGCTAGCCGTGACGAGAGGGCTGACAGAGATTCTAAGGAAGCCGTAAAAGGCGCAGATACGGAGCTGTTCTTAGTGTTACTCTTATGCCACATAGAACAGAGGGATCACATTACGCGATTACGTCGTGATATCTAAAATGTAAGTTGTTCGGTTGCACGTTTTACTTGTTAATGGACTGGGCGCTAGTAAACCATTGCCCTTGTTAATTGACTTGGCGCTAGTAAACAATGACTCAAACAGTCCCCGGTTCACGCGGTTTTCGAATCTTGCGAGAACTTCGGACTCGCCAGATTTGAATGTGTGGACGGATCTCGTCGAATGAGGTGCAACTTGAGAGCTGGCGTCACTTCTCCTCACCACTGCAGCTTGTTCGGCCATTCGCGTTCGAAACAGTCTTTCGGTTTATGTGGCCTAGTTGCTTTGTCCGCAAGTGCATCAGATCTGACAAACGACACCCGACGATTCTTGCCGTGGCAGTTGGTCTTTCGGTTTCATTGCTAGACGCTTGATTGTTGCCTCCCGTTAAGCTTTTAAACCCGGTCGATAACGATTAAAGCATCATCCGCACACCGAAGCCAGCATTTGGTCTGTGGGGTTTGAAGACCAACGATTCCAACCGTTTCAGGACAGGCACGGCGATAAATCCCAAAATCGGCGAACACATTGGTGTGCACTTCACCTGTTCGTAGATTGTCATGTCCAACATAAGGTACGTCCTCAGACAGAGGTTCAGGAGCTAAAGGATTATGGCGTGTCCCAGACGATCCTCCGATTCATTGTATTTGCTTCGTAAAAGCAGCTCGTTTTTCTCAATCGCCAGGTCATGGAGAATAGAAATAAAAAGCGATATAGCATCAAAAGATTCCATGACCCAATTTGGATGGAGGCTTAACCCTTTGAGTCTCACCAGAAATTGTACTAATGATGAGGCCGTGGTGTCTGACGCAACAGTCACGAAATGGGGACGCCAGAAAAGCCACTTAGCCAGTTCGGACGTTGGAGTACCTACGAAGGGCCCGATGGGTCGGAGAGGAGCGGCGTCTTTGTACACCTCAGGGAGGCCAAAATATGGGGCCAAAGCCGTATCCTGGGGTCTCGCCATGCGTCTGTCGGTCAGTTTTATTGTACTTGAGTTCTCCAAGGCCAACAACGTAGCATTAATTTTGCATGTGAGCGCCTTTAAAGAGGTCGTTGCACATGGGACATTGAACTGTCGGTTCTCCAGTAAACCTTTGGTTTTTTGAATGTAATCTGCCCTGTCCAGTACAACCGTGGAGAATCCCTTGTCAGATGGCACGATGACCAGGTGTTTGTCGGCCTTACTTTCTCTAAGCGCATCATGGTCGACCTTGGGATACACTTCCCGCGGCCAATGGTCCATTAGGAGAGACGACACTTTGTTTCGGATGCGGCTCTTAGTCTCCTCCGTTGCGCCCGTCTGACTAAGGATTGATTTCACTGCTGCAATCATGTTAACAGGTTTGACGTCAACCGTGTTAAATGAAACTTCGTGCCGTAAAACCTGCATCTGATCCTTTGTCAGCTCCTTTGATGACAGGTTGTGCACCCGTTTGTCGTTCCTGGGCAACTTTGGATGGGCAGCTTTCGGAATTTTTTCTCCGGTGCTGCGTCGGGTGTCATTCTCTGTTCGCGGGCTTGTTCAGCTACCTACTGCAGGATCAGAGTTGTTTCGATATCGATCATCAACTTGCAGCATCTGGTCTTTTCTCGTTCAATGCTTTGACGGTAATTACGAAGTATCGGATGGCAATCAAAGAGGAGCACTCAGACCATGTTGAAAAATTGTTAGCCTCGTCAAATCCACATTAACCGGGAGCCTGGATAAAACACAAATCGGCAACACATTATAGTTGAGACACCTGCACAGAAACCGGATCTGCGAATACTTGGAGATCTCTCGAGAGGTGAATGTTTCGCATCGCCTACCCCAGCGGAGCGCATCGTGCCCAAATATATTGCAATATCTGAATTCCGTGTTATGTGAAATAAGTAGTTTAAGTCAGGAATAGGAGACGAAGCAATACTGGGCACATTAACGTTATGTATACAAACGGCCCGTCTGGGGTTACTGATTATCGGTGTTACATATTTATAAAAGCCAGCGGCGAATATCAGTTGTTGGGAAGGAAGGGGCGGGCAACAAGTACCATCATCTCCAAGTAAACACACTAGCACACGCCCCATCCTCGCTCCATACCTAAGCACATCGGGCCAAATTTTCTGTAGTGCAATTCGCCGTCAACTCTCCTAGTGAATCCACTGAAAAAGTGGTTAATAAATTATTATAATACATCATAAATTGTCCAGTTCTTATCCACGGTTTTTACTATCATTATTATCATCGTCATCAAAAGCAACAGCTACTATAAACAAAATAAAACTTTTTGCACGTCATTCGGTTCAAAATAAGGATGTTTAAGCCTGATAATAATTTTAATAAAGCGTTGATAGTGATTAATTCTCAGCTTTATGTTGCTGAGATTGCAAACAAATGAATGAATTCAAAATAATAAAATGACAATTGCCAGAAAACACATGGTTTTTGCGCAACACATAAACATATGTTTTATTCTAATCTGTGTTCTCCAAATAACTTACTTTACCACAGACTATAAACGTACGACTTCGTCGCACTCCTCCACAACCGGAGTTCTGGAACGCGTTTCCCTTTTGACATTCCCTAATAAACCCGACTCGTACTGGCAAGAATAATAATTATGTTGTGGCTCGGGTTTGTGCAGGTGAGGGGAAGGATGGGGTGAATGAAACAAGACACTCCCAGTCATCGCTGTAGAGAAGGTGGATCCGGTGGAATGTAATTATATGCGGGCGTCTGGCTTGGTGGTTTTACATATGACAACTATAAGACCTGTATGTAGTTCTCCTGCGCGCCTGTTTCAACAGAGTTCGTGCAACCATCTGAAGTCCACGTTAGTCAATTGCTCTTATAAAACTGAGCAGTCTTCGGAAATATCGGGCATGGACAAGGTAGGCTATATCACAAAAATGCAGTTAATTCTGTCGAATCAGCAAAAATTCAGAAAGAAAGAAAAGGAAGAAGTATCGTACAGATAGGATGAAAACACAACTGACGCACTGCTTGAAAAAAATTAAGGCGGTTGGTTGAATAGGCGAAAACAACGTACAGCGCTTCCGAACCGTGGGCAAGCATATGCCTCAGTTATATGCTCTCCGAAGATCCACAATGATGGCACATTAGTTTCATCCAATCCTCTAAAAATTTGCTATCTAACTTTGTGCTTTCATTGTCGACAATCGACAAGATAAATGCATGCCAGCGAATGCCCTAAAGAAATTGATATTGAGGTACACCTTTAACATGCAGTTCCTATTTGACAACAATCTATATAGACATATGGACGGCGTGGACATGGGCTAGCCGCTTGGCCCGACTTTGGCGAATATATTCAAAGGAAAGCTTGAGGCTTCCAGCTACGTTGATGAACGATATCGAAACAACTCTGATCCTGCAGAAGGTAGCTGAACAACCCCGCGAACAGAGAATCACACGCGACGAATAACCGGACAAGAAATTCCGAAAGCTGCCCAGTACAACGTTGCCCAGGAACGACAAACGGGTGCACAACCTGTCATCAAAGGAGCTGACAAAGGATCAGATGCAGGTTTTACGGCACGAAGTTTCATTTAACACGGTTGACGTCAAACCTGTTAACATGATTGCAGCAGTGAAATCAATCCTTAGTCAGACGGGCGCAACGGAGGAGACTAAGAGCCGCATCCGAAACAAAGTGTCGTCTCTCCTAATGGACCATTGGCCGCGGGAAGTGTATCCCAAGGTCGACCATGATGCGCTTAGAGAAAGTAAGGCCGACAAACACCTGGTCATCGTGCCATCTGACAAGGGATTCTCCACGGTTGTACTGGACAGGGCAGATTACATTCAAAAAACCAAAGGTTTACTGGAGAACCGACAGTTCAATGTCCCATGTGCAACGACCTCTTTAAAGGCGCTCACATGCAAAATTAATGCTACGTTGTTGGCCTTGGAGAACTCAAGTACAATAAAACTGACCGACAGACGCATGGCGAGACCCCAGGATACGGCTTTGGCCCCATATTTTGGCCTCCCTGAGGTGTACAAAGACGCCGCTCCTCTCCGACCCATCGGGCCCTTCGTAGGTACTCCAACGTCCGAACTGGCTAAGTGGCTTTTCTGGCGTCCCCATTTCGTGACTGTTGCGTCAGACACCACGGCCTCATCATTAGTACAATTTCTGGTGAGACTCAAAGGGTTAAGCCTCCATCCAAATTGGGTCATGGAATCTTTTGATGCTATATCGCTTTTTATTTCTATTCTCCATGACCTGGCGATTGAGAAAAACGAGCTGCTTTTACGAAGCAAATACAATGAATCGGAGGATCGTCTGGGACACGCCATAATCCTTTAGCTCCTGAACCTCTGTCTGAGGACGTACCTTATGTTGGACATGACAATCTACGAACAGGTGAAGTGCACACCAATGTGTTCGCCGATTTTGGGATTTATCGCCGTGCCTGTCCTGAAACGGTTGGAATCGTTGGTCTTCAAACCCCACAGACCAAATGCTGGCTTCGGTGTGCGGATGATGCTTTAATCGTTATCGACCGGGTTTAAAAGCTTAACGGGAGGCAACAATCAAGCGTCTAGCAATGAAACCGAAAGACCAACTGCCACGGCAAGAATCGTCGGGTGTCGTTTGTCAGATCTGATGCACTTGCGGACAAAGCAACTAGGCCACATAAACCGAAAGACTGTTTCGAACGCGAATGGCCGAACAAGCTGCAGTGGTGAGGAGAAGTGACGCCAGCTCTCAAGTTGCACCTCATTCGACGAGATCCGTCCACACATTCAAATCTG
Source organism: Spirometra erinaceieuropaei (assembly GCA_902702965.1). Lineage (NCBI taxonomy): Eukaryota > Metazoa > Platyhelminthes > Cestoda > Diphyllobothriidea > Diphyllobothriidae > Spirometra > Spirometra erinaceieuropaei. The sequence continues at coordinate 380,203 of CACRXP010000027.1, forward strand.
GCGAGTCCGAAGTTCTCGCAAGATTCGAAAACCGCGTGAACCGGGGACTGTTTGAGTCATTGTTTACTAGCGCCAAGTCAATTAACAAGGGCAATGGTTTACTAGCGCCCAGTCCATTAACAAGTAAAACGTGCAACCGAACAACTTACATTTTAGATATCACGACGTAATCGCGTAATGTGATCCCTCTGTTCTATGTGGCATAAGAGTAACACTAAGAACAGCTCCGTATCTGCGCCTTTTACGGCTTCCTTAGAATCTCTGTCAGCCCTCTCGTCACGGCTAGCATTCCTAAAAAAACATTTAATCAGAATAAGCCGTATTTCGTTGTTAGATAACGCAACGATTACAAAAACCGCAGTGACATTCATTCAGTCATCCCTTGCCGTTAATGATTTTTCCTAATGATCCGAAAATGGGCAAATTTATTATCTGCTTGTATGTTACCGCACGTCACACTTTTAAGTGGAAAAATGCGGTCAATGACTTTTATATGGAATGCAATACTACATTTTATGGTATCAGCGTAGTTGACACACATTTGAATTTATATGAAAGTATTGGGATTTGGGTATTCAAATTTATCTCTCTCTCTTGCATTAGCGAGTACAACACGTGCCGCAACAATGCTCATTTTTCTATGTGGCCATGGAAATCCTCGTGTACCGGTTGGACTTTGAATCTTGTTCGGTAACCCAGCGACATGGTGAGTGACAAAGATGATTTGACGTTGACTAAAGACATCATGAATTGCACGCATGGATGCTTGCGCATTGTGATGATTTCTCCATCGCATATGCCTACATCAGAGTGCGGGAGATATTTGAATTCCGGTCTGCTGGATGGACTATAACGAATTTTCTGCAAACAAATTACAGTCATGCTGCTAGCGGTGATTAAATGTCAATTGACTATGTGGCGTTGAGGGAATAAAACTGCTTATGAATGAGTTCTACTGCACAAGGTCAGATGGGTGCGGAACTGAGCGGGCAGAAGGGTGTAGCATTGGCGATACTATGCCAACAACGTTGAATAACGACCCTCGATTTTGAGAAGGTCTATAGGTATTTGTACACACTAAATGGGTGGAACTGGGTGGTAGTGAATGCGTGAGCACATACTGCATCTACGACAGACGGAATGAGATGCACTTTATCGATGCGCATAAACGATTGCGTCTACATTCGACTCTACTACAATAAGGGGGTTAGCTTGCAACATCTTGAATACATATATTGCATTCATACGCTGTGCAGTCACTCCTTGACGAATGACGGATGAAAAATTGGGAAAATGAAATAGATCGTTGCAAGTGACGTCACTACACACTGGCTGCTCTATCTTGCGCTAGGTACAATCCGCGTTGGTCGAATCGGGTGGGGAATTTATGTGTGTGATCGCGTCTTGCGACACCCATTGGGAGCAGAGAACGTTATTGCCTGGACTGCGCCTACGGCAGAAATCGTACATCACCCTTTTTCGCCAACTTAAAACTTCAGCATTTTACAGATACAATGGGAATTGACTGTACTTAGATATGCGGAATCTGCTGTTTGTGTATGCTGGCATACAGGCAAGCCTTAGTAGTCGCGGTTATGTGAACATCTAACTTCTTGCCTAATCTCCGCAGACGGTCCCTTGCCCCACTATTGCATCTGCCATTAATACGATGCTGATTCAAAAATGTACTCTCCTATCATCCCATTGCACTTTTTAGGTGTCCGGAATATCAATTTCGTTAGTGCTATTTCCACGCAGAGTAAACGACTACTTACTTATGCGATTACTTTAGATTTCGTTTTGTTCTTTTGCAGCGCAGTCTGTGGGCCATGGGTGTTGACAGTGTATACATGATTTTTAAGCCAGTCTATCACATAATTTGCCAATTTTCAATGATTGTATTCGGACCAACGCATAATGTGTTACCTCCTGCAGAAAAGAAAATTTAAATAATTTCCATCAAGTAATATGCGTGCTCGCGGTTGCTTTTAAATTTGAAACATTACTCCCCTCTTCAGGTAAAGACCATATGCACTGAAGCATTTACCCACTCAAGATTTGCAGCGGCACACAATCTTGTAGTGTTATTTTACATTATATTATTGATCATTCTCCATTTCGCATCGAACAAATATACATGTCTCAAAATAACACACGCGAAACACACAACTAATCGAATACTCCAACATTTACGCAATTCATTAATTTTTCAGATTCGGGCTATTAACGAATATGTGCTAATTTTAGATTCTCTAGAAGCAGTCTGTATGTGGAAAATGCTTGACCGCCTAACGTGATGACCACACGGGGATCCGCATGGCCTACAGGAGGGACGGTCACCTCCTGAATCAGCGGCGGATAAACTTCCATTCCACCGTTCACGAAATTCTCGTCGCCGACGACTGCGCCCTGAACACCACCTCTGAAGTAGAGATGCAAAGCAGCGTGCACCTGTTCTTCGCCGCCTGCAAAAAACTTCGGTCTCGTCATCAACCCGCAGAAGACGGTGGTCATGCATCAACCGCTATCCAATACAGCCACTCCTCACAACGCGCCGCAAATCAGCGTGAACGGAACCCACATGCAAATGGTGGAGAACTTCCCGTACCTGGGCAGCACACTCTCCTTTAACACCAACATCGATGCCGAAGTCACTCGCGGGATTTCAATATCCAGTAAAGGTTTTGGCCGCCTCCAAAGCACCGTTTGGAATCGTCACGGTCTGCAACTGAGCACGGAGCTGAAGATGTACAATGTCGAAACTGTTGTACGGAGCGGAGACAGTGTACACAAAGCAGGCACGTCTCAGTTGTTTCCGTCGCATCCTTAAGGCTGAACTGGCAGGATCGAATCCCCGACACTGATGTTGCGGAACGGACGGAAATCCTCGGCAACGACACTGCGCCGAGACAAACGCAGCTGCGTTGGAGCGGTTACCTGGCGGTCATGAACGACGAGCGACTACACAAACGACTCTTCTACGGAGACGTCGAGACGGCTTCTCGCCGCCAAGAAGGCCAAATTCGCCGTTATAAGGACACTCTGAAGTCCTACATGAAGCGCCTGCAAATCAACACGACCAACTAGAAAGAGCTCGCACACGATCGACCGACCTGAAGGAGAGCAGTGATGACATGCGCTGCGATCTATGAGGCCAACCGAATCGTCGTTACCAAAGTGGAACGCGAAGCACGCAAATCACAGCTACGTCCCGTCCGCAACGCCGACGCACAACCGCTGCTAACGTCTCCTCGGTGTCAAAGGGCTTATTTGTGTGTGTGTGTGTCTGTGTGTGTGTGTTGTGTGGAGTGGCAGAATGGTGGGCTGAGGACGTGGCTTGGAAGTTTACTAACTGACGGGGTAACTTGGACCTCCTCCTTGACCGGAGGCTTTATGCCCTGTCAAAAATTCACAAAGGTGAGTAAGAAAACCCACTTGCTGCCTCTCTACTTGCAGCCCTGGCAATGCATGGTGCGGCATATGGTGTGTTTATCCCTGAAAGCTGGCAAAGCAGCTAGGCATCCATTACAAATATTTAGCAAAAACAATACCCCATATTTACCATTAGCGTATATTTAAAGATATCAAAACACAAACAGGAGTTATACCATAGGGCATTTTCAATACATTGCTGATGTTATGATAACTGGCAATAGGCAGAGTAGGAGTTTCCAAGGCTTTAGATGCTGCGCTCCGCTGAAGGCAACACGAATTACTGTGGGCAACAAATCTGGAACATCACTTGGAACCAGTCTTATAAGCGCGCAGTCCGAATTGGAATCCATAAGTTTGTACTCCATCATTGTAGTCCCATGTCGTCCGGTCAGGACAAGAGTAGGCATTCCTTTAAAGACCGGGTCGACTGTTGGTTATTTGAATAAACATTATTTGTTAGATTTGGTGTTGAAATGGCACGTACACAGTGTTAGCATCGAAGCCAAAGAAATATATTTCAGTTAGCTTAAGTATAACAAATTTGCGAACATTAATTGCTTTTCTCAGCTTTACAATGTTGATCCGACTATCCGTTTAAAACACAAGAATGTACAAGTCGGTGCTGTTGTCGACGGTTGTCCACGGTACATCGAAGTCTTACCTAGTCCCTTATCCGCTTTCGATTTCACTTAAACAAATTATTTCATATATGAATTAGATGCCTAAAATGTTTGTAATTGTCATAAGATTGTCGTTCAGAATTGTGTTTTATGTACTGATAAGTGCCAAATGATGTGTCCGTGTCATATTTCATCAAATTATTAATAATAATTAAAACAGTAAATCTCAACTGCACTTTAGTGCATAACGAATATATAATAAAGTAGTACAGTCCCAACTCACGATATGGGGCCAGGTAGACGTATCCACTATCAGGCGTCAGATCATCGGATAAAAACGCTATCTTTCCGCTAAGTATTGTGTCCTGAAATACAAATAATGTAGAAGATTTGGCGTAATAAAATGTATTGTGAAAGCGAAATGTAACCTGAGGACTACAATCTAATGTTCCTATGTTAACTAATTTAACGCACCTTAACTCTGTCAGCAAACCAAATATGTACTGAGTTCTGAACTGTCGTATCAATTTCAATCCTTTCAGTCACGCCAACGCCTACTGGGATCGACGGGTCTGTGAGAAAACGTTTTAATTGGTTTTCACATTGCACAGGCGAACAATATGAATTCCAAATGTTAAATAATGCATTATTGTCAGCTCATGCAATATCAGAATGCACGTCAAGCAAATGATCTCGTCACAGAAAAATTAACATAAGCGCGTAGTACGCCATTTGGTCTAAAAAAAACTTCCGCTGAAGGCCTTTATAGGCTTACATTCATGCAATACTGACTCAACATTTAAAGTCTGCTTCTCAGTATAGAGGGCTAAGTTTAAAGTATGTAGATAGAAAGTATACATAATTAATAATAGTCATAATTATTATTCCGAAAATTGTGCAGTTTTCTACATGCTAAACTAAATTTCTACGCCATGATAACTTGCGCAAAGAATGTGCCTAACGCAAAATATATTACCAAAGTTCGGTTGCATAAAGGTAAGTATAGAACAACATATTTCCCAACGACATAAATAATGTTCAAGTGAATAACATGGATGTCTACCAGCTGAAGCGTCGCCTTTATTCTGGACAATTATTGCTGTTGGAGATTTAGTTTTATCGACGGGATAGGCGACGATGATTCCTTTTCCAACTTTACGATATCCCTCGAGTAATGCCCACTCTCTGTCTGAAAAGCGGCAGTGGAAATCGTCTTTGAAACCGAATAAATAAAATATCAAGAAAGGCAAAACATAAACGGCTATATGAAAAAGGCCACTTTAAAGGTTTATATCTAGGATACCATTAATAAATGCTTTAGGGGCCTTAGGAAGGTGAACCATTAAAAGGAAGATGTTCACCTGTTAATGACTGATAACACGACTCCCCCATTTCACAGGGTTTTGAGACAGATCCCTCTCGAATTGCCACACCCCCAAGGAAGACCGACTGCATTATAATAAAACGTTACATTACGTATTAAAATAATTATAAACGTACAAATTCAAAATAGTGCGCGGCTTACTTGCGGTTTCGGTATGGTAGTAGAAGGCAAAGTGAAGGCAGTGTTTGGCGCTAATTTATAAACGAAGGCAATTTGTTCTGCAATTAAAACAATGTGATTCAGATTAGAGAGTCATCACATTCGTTTATTGTTGACCTTAATCAGAATACAGACAAGAAAGCGGAATTGGCGACGATGGTTCCCATTTCACCATTTTAATATCCGGTGAATATTGCATGATCCATGTCGCTAAAGCACCAAAGGGAATCCGACTGGCAACGGAACACATTAAGAAATAAACAAACGCATAATATAAACAGTGAATTAAGAGCAATGACTTTTTAAAAAGTTTTCGACTAGTGAAACGTGAAGAAATACCCCAAATGTCTTCAGACGTCGAAACATTAGAAATAAGGTGTTCGCTTGTTAATAACTGATAAAATGGCTCACCTGTTTTACACGACGTGGATTTCGGTCCCTCTTGAAGTACCGCATTTCCATGCAAGACCGACTGCAATATAATGCAGTGTCAGATTACGCAGGAAGATAATTATCATCGAAAAAATGCAAAAGAATTTACGACCTACTTGCAGCTGCTGTATGCCAATAAAAGGCAAAGTGATGTTTGAGTTCGACGTTAAATGCAAAACGGACACATCGGCGCCTGTAATTTGAGTTCAGAGAGGTAACTTATACGTATATTTGCCGACCTTAATAAGAGATCACAAACCAAATAGTAGGACATTATTTTAACATTTAACCTACCGAGCACACAGGCAAAGAGTGCAGGAAGAATACTGGCGATGAACATGCTTACTAAAACCAAATCAATCAGGAAATAAGTCAAGAAGGTATATTTAAGAATGGGTTAAACTGTGCTGATATTCTCAGTGTAGTTTACGGTTGCCACTTACTTTGTAATGCAAACGGTGCAGGTGCAGGCGAATTCTCCGTGTATTTATATGTGCATGTGCGTCATAAGAGATGTGTGACCTACGGCAATCGAGGAATAGAAACCAAGGCAACGTTTTGACGTTTGTGTATGCACAGCTTTCTAATTGATCATTTCAGAGGTTTGAGTACAATGTGTCTCAAAATAGAGGAAAATGCGAATATCAGAGTATCGGCCTAACCGTTCGCTAATTTCGGGTGCGCGATCAATCCGGTTGACCAGTAAAAAATATTACGGTATTTGAGGAACATTCTCATAAAGAAAATAAACGAATTCAACTAGTCTTTTGCCGACGTCTACTGCAACTGCCTACAGAGTCTTTGTGTACGCACTTCCAGAACTGTAAATGTTGTCCAAATTACTCCGTCTTCCCTGACCTTTGATTGGGAATCTTCGTCTTGTCGGCAACACCGCCTTCCAGAATTCGTGAATCCCTTACGAACACCAATCTTCCCTCTTGCTAATCTCCGATAAAGTCAGGCGTTGATCACGGACAATTTTCCACCGGAAGTGCAGTATACTTTTCCGCCCGTTTTCAGCATTCTTCCGGCCACGCAACTTACTCGGATGTCCGATCGGCCTATGGAGATGAACAGTCTTTTCAAGCCATCTATTTCAGCACTCTCAACGCCCTTAACACACCCTGCGTCTTCCTTTTCGCTGTTGGTAATCGAGCTAAGCACGCTCGCCGATGATATAGCTTCTTGAAGAAACATACATGGTCGCTGGAGCAAGGGCTTTATTAGTCTGACGTTTCGGATTACCACTCGAAACTACCATTAGAGTCAAAAGCATATACGGGTGGTTCATGCACAAGAGGCTGCAATATTTATCGGATGCAGTCGCCATGCTATAACATACGTATGAATATTCACGGGTGAGTCTGTGACGGCTTGGCGTACTGTACTTTGTCAACACCTCTATATCAGTTCCGTCTTCCCTGACTCTTCTCATTGTCGACTACTTTACCTTTCACAATTGGTGACTCCCTTACGAACAGCAATCTTATTTCTTCCTAATCTAATATAAAGTCAGGCGTTGATGGCAGATTAACTGGTTTAATTTTTTACCCATCAATGCTTATTGAATCATAGTTATGCGCCCAAATATAAGGACGTTGTATTTTTTCGAGAAGATCAAACGGAACCAGGCGTTATAAAATCTATTGATGTTTACATGAGAAGGAGTACGGCAACGAACTTTAAATCCCCTTATGACATCTTCTGATGACCTAGAGCTCAGTGATGATGAGGAAAAGCATACAGTCTGCCTCAATCGCTACGTCTATCTTTGCGAGGGAAAAACGAATCAAATATTTCCTACTGCTACAGAAAGAGGTGCACAATGATGGAGACCATTTTTTGCCAAAAGCTCTGATTGCAAAGGCATGTTGATGATGAATGTTTCACAATCTAGATCAAATTTAGTGGAGCAAATTCACTCAAACAGGCATTAGGAATAATATCCTGATGTGAAATCAAAGGCTATTCATCGGCCATTACTACACTTTCGACGAAAACTTCTTTGCTGCTTCTACAGATTGAATTCCCTGAATATGCGTAAAATACGTACATCTTTGAGGGGCTAACTGGACTCAAAAATGTTCACAGTTGTACAACCGAACTGCTTACATGGCAGGTAGCTCTACTTTACTCTCCGGATATGACTACTCTATTTTGTGTCATGAGAAATGTACTTATAAAGTCTCTGTGTTTTCGCTGATGATTGACCTCCGTAGACTCTCTGTCAGCCTCCAAGTCACGGCTGGCATTCCTGCGACAATTATTTTATTAGCATAACCCTCAGGTTTTACCACCTAAATGGCATAAACAACAGGAGGTTGACATACAAAACTACTGGAGTCTGATGACGTTTGAATTACATAGACTCTGCAATGCTGAGAGAGGGCCACGTCTGCGATATCAGTCCAATACTTTGTCAATCTGGCGTTCTGTACTTTTGGCGGAAGCTGCTTTGCTGCTACGGTTAAAATTCCCAGTTATGCGTTATATACTTGGATCGCTTCAAGTGAACTTGTAAGAAGACGCCTAACGCAAGCTGTATCACAGAACTTTCCAGCCGCTGACACCCGTGTAGTGTTCTCCACCAGTCCCATCCTATACCGAAAGGGTAGGAGCAAACCACCAGCTCCGACCACCTCTATGTGCATTTGCTCCTGTGGGACAGAATATATAAGCGCATGAGGCGTTGTTCATCCATAAGAATAAAAGAACATCTTATAGCATGGTTAGGACAGGGTCAACTATAGAAAAACTCGACAGCTTCACCTTCGCGCAAATAGTGAATAGAGACCACCGCGTAGACGCCAAAGAAGCAATCACTGTGACTTAAAAGTTCCCGGCAAAATATTTAAAATTACTTAGACAGTGCTTGTTGGCTACAGCAGAAACGTCTGCAATCAGGCTACGCGGACCGATCCTATGCGCACAGAATAACTCCATACAGGTCCCACAGTTGAAATGAGTCAAAGCCACCAAACCAGCAACACGCAAATCATTACTTTCCACGTAACCCACCTTCTCCCTGGCGCTGACTGGAATTGTGCTGTTTTACTCTCCGCCTCCACTCCCCTCTAAAAACCCCAGCTACAGCAGAATTATCCTCTTGCCTGTTTCTCTTAATTCATTACATCAAAATACCTATGCCTTTACAGGCTTGAAGAGAATTTATAGAAAGTAGACGTATGTTCGCCAAATTGCCTTTCGACTTTTTCCGTGGAAATTTGCATAACTTTAAAACAGTCCAAAAATCCCGTGGCTTTTAAGCCCACCAGTGGTTACCTGCGGTTCAGCAACAAGCTTGTGGTGACAAAAGTGCGAGCCAGGTTTAATAGGGATTGTCTCAAGGGATAACAGTGCCCCAATCCCTTCTGGGGAGAAATGCGACGGCGTGGTACATCATCACCTGTGTAAAAGTAGGGTATTTTGAGAATACCGTACGGAACTAGACAACCGTTTACATTTCGGGCAAAACAATGTGCTGTCGGACATTTGCCATTTCATTTTTTTAAATTAACTCATCAGATGTGAATCCCAACAACATAAATCCCAAAAAGTCACAATCAGCACCTTACTAAATTGACATCAGGCCCAAAACACCCTTACTTTGAAACGAATGATCTACATAAATTTTATGTCGGTTGTAGTTGTCGTTGTTGTTGATGAGGACGAGGATTTTGTTAGCCACTGTATCAGCGTATTGTCTGGGAGAGCGGACGGCGAAGCGCATTTCAAAAATAATTGGTCGGATGTGGTTATTCAGCCGCACCTAATTTAAAAAAGCCCCATGCACCTGTCCGGCTACAGGTGCGACCGGAGAATGCACAGGCGATGAGGTCACGTAGGTCTATGTAAAAGGAAACCTATTGGGAATGCGCCAAAAGACTACCCCCTGACCCTAACCCCTAACACCAACCCCGAATACAAACAGTATTCCGTCCATCAGCTGGAATACGTAACCACATCATATCCCAGAGACATATGTGCGGAATATCAATCCATTAATGTGTATACGCTTCATGAAAACACATGTCACTAGTCTTCAGGCTCATTTGAGATAACTGCAGCATATACGGGCCAGTGCATTAAAAATGTGAGATTAAGAAAAGGGACTAAGAAAACAGTTGTTTTATTCATCCTGAGCTACACATCAGGCATACCTAAGACGGACGCTCTAGCGATTTGCAATCAGAACGACCATAATATAAACTGCAGAGATGCTCACGCCTGAGCAGTTTGTCTGGGAAAACATCTGCCTGTTCACACAGACATAACAAACAGTCGGTCTATGTTAAAGAGCAGAGGTGCAAAGGTTTACTCACACGAATCAAGTGCTCATGTATATTAGTTTATAATGACACGGCGGATAGATTAAACGGACTCTTGTATCTATTGCTTTCCGTCAACACTGCCTTGTCTACTGTGTTCTCGCCCTACTCTGGTGGCGACAGTTTCTACACTGCGCCAAACGCGTGAACACGTATTTCACACCATAACTATTAATGGGATGTTTAGTCGGATTGTAGTCAGTTTCTTGAACCGACGAAAGCTGGGGCGTGTGCGACTGTGCTTACTTGGAGATGGTGGTACTCCCTACCCTCCGTCTTTCTTTCCAACAGTTGAAATTTGCCACTGGTTTATTCAAAATCTATTTTGAGGTACGCAACTCCGGTAATACTAAGAATATATAGGACATCAGTAACTCCAGACGGGACAATTGTATACGTAACGTTAGTTCACATAGTATTGTCATGGCTTCTCTTCATGATTCAAGGTACTTATTTCTCGTTACACGGATTCCAATTGCTTCAGAACCATTTTCTTGCTGTAATCGTAGGAGATTATTTGGCATAGAGTCTGACCGCTTAGTTCAGCAGAAACTTACTTCACAGTGCTTGAGCAAATGGAGTATGTGTCGGCCACAGCATTGTCGGCCGATAAACAAGCGCACACAGCCCAGTGTCAGTCTGGCCTGTTGACCAGTCGCAGCCACGCAAGTAGACTAGTCAGCTACAGGGCCTTCTCGATATGCCGCTCTCCCCGAGACTTTCATGAATACTCAGCTCTCACTTCGGAGGCCAATCCGCGACGCAGAACTTGTGCCTTCGTCCGGCCGCCAACTTGTTTTAACCTGTTCTCCAGTATTATCTGCCTTAGCTCGCCTTAGCTGCAAGACAAGTAGTGAAACGGAAAACACGCGAAGCACTGCATGTATTTAAGTACGCGAACTGTGCTTTAGTAGTTTGGACATGCTGTTCGCTGCGTTTCGCAAAGCCTGTCAGGCGTCGACCGGCACAACGATGCAGGCAAGCTGAATGACTTATCTCACCTGCGTCTTGTATATGAGATGGTCGGTTGGTGCAAGCTCACACCTAGTAGGTGGAATCGGGAGGTATTCTCAATGTTAAGACTTCCGAAGACAGTCTGTGTGGCAGAACGGCAATCTTTTTTGACTGATCTTTCACAGAGGTCAGGAATCACACGACGATGAAGCATTAGGGCCTCTATTTGAAGTGATTAAATGATATTGCGGGGGTAACTGGCTTTCGAAAATTGAAGTCTGGCCTGATCACAATTTTCCATGAGCGATAAAGTCAAGTGTAGAGTCAAAGTTACAAGGAATGCTACTGTATTGTAGAATTAAGCTAAATTGTGAAATGTCAATCAACGGCATCCATTTGGCTAGTAGTTTTTTTCAATCGTATTTAGACGGTTCCTCGGATCGCCAGCCGTCAAAATGTATCACTAATTCACCCACTTGTGTGCCAATGCTTGTCTGAGTAGCGTAATGATAAGGAAATCTTTGTTGAATTAATGACATTGTGGGGCAAATATACGTCAAACGACCGTTTAGAAATTAAATAAAGAGCTAATTGCGGCTCTAATAGTGGGTGAATTGGCGCTGACTCAAAATGCGTAACTGAAGACCCATAAGAAGGAAAGTGACATGGTGGTTTTTGTGGTGTAAAATAGAAGGCGGACATAGACGGTACAAATCAACAAGTAAAGGCTATATGTAAGAAATAATTATACCAACAGCGTCTAGGCATTTCTCCGAGGGAATGTAATAATAGTTAGTATGAAATAAAAAAGTAAGTAAACATGCAGTTTGAGTAGGCCTTATGTTGGGAATAGGGAGTTATAGAAACAGTATGCAATTTAATAAAGAATTCCGTAAGTAGGTGTTGTGCAACGAGTCTTTAGAGATATTTTTACAAAGCCACGTCCTCGGAGCGGCACGCCAGATAAAGGCATTTCATGGGGGCTAGTTATATCGGAGGCGTCAAGCAAATAGACCAACCGGAAATCTCTCAAACGCCGTGCTTGGCTTATTTGAGACCCAAAGTAACGCCTGTCTTTGTGAATATAGCTTGAAGTTATACATAGCATAGAAACTCAGATACAATAACTAATCCCAACGGCAACGTGAACAGAGGTAGCAATCAGTCGTCAATCATCTGTGCTGGTGATTCAACATCAAAGTTCACTTTGCGAATTAATCAAATATTTGCAACCCTCTCAAGTATTATGACTAGGACCTAAGGAAAATGTAGGCGCATATTCCTCTTGTTACATATTCTCTGCGTATCAGTTTTGAGTGCTCGTTCAGAATAAACGCAATGTCCCGCTGTTTGGTACACCCGAAAACTACCAGATGAATGCTAACTTATGGAGGTGCTTTGCGTTATGTATCACGTATAATTGTTTGGCCATGATGTGGAATCATTAGGTTTGCATCCGCTGCTAATGAAGTCTAACTTCATGCATTGCGTTTTGTCCTCAGCTACAAATTGTCAATTGCAGCTGTTCTCTGGCACAGTCGACATAAACAATCACTCACTATCAAATTTCTATGACATCATGATGTTGCACAACATTACGCATTACAGTCCAATGAACGTACCTGGTCTTACTACCAAAGAAGTATGTCCTTATAATACCAATTATTCATTATGCACACTTCAGTACCAATGGATTTTGCCCTGAAACACATGTGTTTTTTCTCGTCAACGCCTGGATAATGTAAGTTTAAGCAGATCTATCTAGTTCGACCATAACATGGTTTTTTCGCCATGAATCGCACCCCGGATCAATTTAGCTACGATACCTTTGGTCATAAACTACTCCTGTAACTTCCTTAACGATCATAATCCCACTGCCTTCAAGGACCACTAAACATTAACATTTGGCTTTTAACCACACCCAAACAAGAAGAATCAAATTGAGATGGTCCACTTGAGCCAAATCACGAAATTCGCCACCACACCGATGACAATATAAATGAGATGCTTTGCGCTTTGTATCGATTAAATGTAGTGAGGATTATAGTCATAGGCGCTGAACAGTCTTTCGCCATTCCGACTAATATTAGGTCACAAACTTATTTTTGATACATCAAACCTCACATAGTCAAGGGTACTGACTCAATCCATGATATCGTTCTCATTCCTCGTGGCGTCTATATAGGGAACGGGGAATGCTAGTGCAGACTGTCTTTGCATCTTTATCACGCATTATCTCAAAAAGGAGCTGGGTGGCAACCACTGACTTCAAAACGAATCCTAGGAACTTGATGGAATAGAGGGAGAACTGGCTTATGTAGACCCGCAGTCGTAAGCCATATTCCTGCACTCGTTCGAGTACTGAACCCACAGGGTATTGCATCTCGACGGATTATCGACCCACTAATTTGATGTTTTCGAGGTGCCCAACTGTGCCAGGAATACCGGGGAGTCAATGCCTTCATCGTTTGTTCGAAAAGGGCTTATAGGGTCTTGAAACAAAAGGTCAGCCCGACATATTAGAACATACAGCCGTAGGTGTTGATGGTCAACAATTCGCGCGACTCTGGGCGACCTCGATCTGCAAATACACATCAACGGATAGCAGTGTGACGTCAGCGCGTCATTGAGGTCGGTGGAGAATAGAGAACAAAGTGCGGAAAGAGGTGTTGGGATTCTTAACCACAAGGAATGGGGCAGCCAGGCGGAGTAGGTTATAGGAACAAGAACTTTCAGTTCCTTCAGCTGATTCATTTAAGCTTCGACAAGTGGTACAGCCGCATATGTTAATGGTCCCTTTGGACGGAATACTGACTGGCATCCAGGGGACATATGTATGTGTTTAAGTGCAACTGCCCATACCCTGTTTGAACTTTTGAGTAAACCGCGTGAGAATGTTCTTTGCTTGGTATGGAACCACAGCGCAAATCTGCACCCGACTGCAAGAAACACCATATGGCATATCGTCCAAGCCTATTTGTTTAATCCTGTCGGGACCAACTAGGTTGAGGTCAGACTTGATTATTTAGCAGACCACAGTGATGCTGGCACCGTGTAACAAGACAAAATGCTGCAGTTGCCCAGTTATATGTACTGCTAAGGGACTCTCTGAGTCTTACGGAGATTATAGAGACGTCTGCGGCAGTGTCTAAATGTACGCGAACTGCTTGAACATTGAGCAGAACGTTAACAAACTTTATACGGCCAGCCACATTGGGCTGCAACGTAGTTGCGAGAACAACCAACGGACCGACACCTTCTTACGACTAGGAAGTGATGCGTGTGGTTCGGCAGCAGTATTTTAAAAATAACTTAGCGCAATGGCGATGAATCCAGTAAAACTAGTCTGGAAGTAAAGCAAACTAGCAGTAAGCAATATGATACGACGGTTGTAATTGTAACTATTTTTATAAATCTAGTATCGTTTTATTTGCATTCATGCAGGAGTAGACAGCTTCTCATCATTTCAGTGTTATAGAAGATAATCATTTCTTTTAGTAGAAAGTAAACTTACTTATTTGTATTGTCCTCGACTGAGTAGTGGTGAGTGCGAAATCTTATTTTCTCGATGCCCTCATACCACGTTTAGGGTGCAGACTTGCCGATCTTCGGAATAGCAGAGTTGTTTTGAAACCAGCCATATAAATGACAGAAGAAAATAAAATTCCAAACATACCCGGTTAATTAACTCAGACATAAAATTAACTGAAAATGCACTAGATAGAAGCCGTAGTGCTCACGTAGGGCATTCCGTTTGTATTCATATTTACTTCGGCTTTGTGAAAGTAGCTGAATGTTGAGGGTGGTTGAAGGACTGGCCTCTTTATGTACAATAAGCACGATGTTTGTTTTAGTTAGTTTTTCCTTTAAGCCTGTTGTTGCATAACAGTGAACTCTGATTAATGCTCAAACTCTCACATGTCAAAAGCTTTCTGCAGCTGCTAGTTCTCCTGATGCAATTAATAGGAATCCGATTGATCTCGATGTTAATAATTTTCTACCGCACTCACTATGATAGACAATTTTATAGACGTGCTCAGTGAATAAAGCCTTTTGGGAATGTGAACGTTACATGTTTTACGCTTATATTTAGCGTAAAAAACAACAGGATGTGATTCTCTTCGATTAATTAAAGTCCGTTTTTGTGCAACTCCTAATGATATAGTTGCTAGTTATTTGTAACTGGTAGCTTATTCTACTTGCTAGAATTCAAAATATACGACAAAGGATTTTGACAAAAAATTCGAGTTGAATCAAATAAATATAAAAATGCTATCACGACACCACTTCTATATGACTCTCAAATTAGCTCTCAAAATTACTTCTAGCGTTTTAGAATGCATTCTTTTTTACTTTTCAGTCAAATTTGACCTTTTAAGCAGGCGCCTAAAAAGAGATCGCGGAGCAATATGAAAAGAACGCTTCAGTAGTAAGAATTGTCCAAAATCTACCATCTAATTATTTGCAATCAAGAAGGTGTAGATTGCATCTGATGCTTTCATTTCTCTAAAGGATTATTATTGTTTTTAGTAGATTCCAACTTAACTACTCTGTTTTGCCCTCCGTTATGCAATTGTGAGTTCAATATCTTATTGGCTCGATGCCCTCATACCAACCTCAGGGTGCAGACTTGCTGGCTTTCGGAATATCACAGTCGATTTAAAAACCAGCCATATAAACGGCAAGAGTTAATAAGATTCCACACAAGCCGGGTTGATTTACCCAAATAAAAACGGAATTCAAGTTGCACTGTATAGCAGTCCTAATGTTCACAGAGAGCATCCCGTTTAAATTCATACTTGTTTTGGTTTTGATAACGCAGTGTGTATATGCGGACGGTTGAGGGACTAGCCTCTTCATTTACAATAAGCACGACATTTTCGCTGGTGGTTTTTTCTATAAGCATGCTGTTGCATGTAAGTCACCTCGGATTAATACTGTAACTCTTAAATGTCAACCCATTCCTGCAGGTGCGACTTACATGTCAGATGATGTCTGCAGCTGCAAGTTCACATGATGCAATAAATAGTAATCCGATTGATCTCGAGTTTAATAATATTCTATTTCACGCATTATAATGCACACTTTTATGAAACATGGGCAGCTAGGTTTGTATAATGAGAATGTGAACACTACAAGTTTTTCGCATATTCTCAATGAAACCGAAGGCATCATCTGATTATCCTCGATTGATTTAAGTCCGTTTTTTTGCAACTGAAAATGCAAGATTTGTTAGTTATTTGTCGCTGGTAAATAATTCTACCTGTGGAAATTCAAAATATATAAAAAATAATTTTGCAAAAAATTGTAAGCTGGATCTGATTCATTTAAAAGGTCACCACGATACCACCATTAGCGTATGATTCACAAAACAGCTCTCAAAATTATATGACTCGGTATATGTAATATTTTTTAACATTTTAAATCATATTCAATTCTTAAGCAGCCTTAATAAAATTATGCTCCTTCCTTAGTTTTGCAATCATCATAATAATTCGCCAGTGCCTTGAACGGTTAAGGGTACAAGTAAACGGAGAGACTGTAAATAGCGTGTGCTGTTCAACTTCACGCTCCATTCTCCTTTAGATTTTCTTCTGATTCTAGCTATTCTGAATTGGTGTTTTTGGAATGAGTAACTATAATTATATACTTTACACATCAATAAAGTTTGCTCGTTAGAATCAAAGCCAGGACATTTTTTAGTTTTACTTTATGACTGCCGCCCGTTACTTTAAACACTACAATACGGGCAGAATGGTATTGCCGACAAAGACAAGGGAGACTGGAATGGCCATTTCTGGCTTATTAGCCGTCGTCAGCCAGCCATACCCAAGCCCGAAGTGTGGAACACCCGAGCCTCGAACTCGCGACCTGTTGGTTTAGAAGTCAACGCCTCTACTCACCGGGCCACGAGCCCGTTGCCTTGTCGGTTTTCAAGGCACTACAATACGCTGTATGTGTTCTGAAACTTCTGATATATTGTAAACAATCGGTTTACTTTGATCGAAATTGCGTCTCTTGATTTACTTTTATTTACGGTGTTATTTTATGCTAAAGGTCAGCTTGACTTATGCAGTTAAATGATAGTCGGTAAAGAAAACAATATTGACATCATTGTCACAACTAACCGCAAATGATCAAAATCAATTATCCCTGAACAAACTGCAAAATCCTAGGCCACACATCTTTAAAGAATAATTTTAGAAAGTATTAGTAAGTGTCCGTTATATACGTGGTCTGGCTGGAGTGATGTTGAAAAACATTAATCACACTAGGGCTTGAATATCATAAAAATATGTAATAATTAAAGCGATTCAACTTAGAACATTATTTTTTAACGTTGTTGTAATATGCATTATTTTAAATAAAGGATCTTATATTTCGTTGTCAACAATGTGCCAAGGATATATTACACTTTACGTATCCTAAAGGCAACATAATACGCCCTTGTTAGCGTAGAATTTATTTATTTGGTAGTCCATATGAAAATGTAGCTTTTAGATTCGTCAATTTTGGGTAACACAACGTTCTTTTCGCAACCAATTATATTCCATCAAAAAAAATCTTAAAATTTGAAATGGATTTGTAATTGAGAAACCCAGATACCAAAAACGTTACTCAATACATATCATGCCGGAGCTTACGTGCACAAACATAGCATCCCTGTTGCGTTTATATTTGCGTTGGTTTTTTAAAACTGTGTTTGCTTATGCGAAATATTGAAGCATTGACCACGTCAATCTCAATTTTCGGCAACTTTTTCTCACATCAATCACCTGCGATCTGTATGCATCAACTTATATTTGCAGCAGCGATTTGCCATGCCAACACCGTTCTTACGAGACAAAAAACATGTCTGCTTTTAAAGAGGCTGATGATCACCATGCTACTGACTTCCAAATGACCTGAATATCAGTCCTTTCATCTTTACCATAGCGCAATCAATGGAACGAATTACGCTGATTTAAGAACAGAGAAGTACTGAAAGCATTTGACTTAAAAAGAAATAATTAAATGCCGATTTTTATTTGCAGATAATTAATTCCCCGTCCTATAAAACTATAGCGATAAAAATGCGCTTGGTATTCTACAAGTAATGTGGGCGTGCACTTGCAGAGGTGTGAAGGAGTTCTCACGTTTTACTTACTTATATTGTGTGCCCATCTCCAGAGTGTGGAATGTCCTAGGCCTGGTCCTCCACGCTTGGCCCACTAAGCTTGATGCGTGCCACTCAAAGGCCGTTCGTGTGGCCAAGGACAGTATTTGTAATTTCTGTCACACTTTAATTAGCAAGTTCCCGAGGTTATCAATTAGACACGTGAGTTTTTCCTTGTTTTTGTCAACAGCGGATATACCTGTAAAATCGCCTGAGACAAATAATGAGTTGCGCTTCCAGACTGCCCTTGGAAAAAGTTCAAAAAACCCGTATTAGACTGCATCGATTTTTGCTTTCTCCTAATATTCGGCGAATGATGAAAGCTGTTTAATTTGCACATTAAGTTCCCACAGTCGGTGGTTATTTCTTGCATGCTATTTTGTCGTTTGAGTGACCAAGGGTGATCATACATCAATTTGTACAACAATACAATTAGTTCAAACGTTCATAGTCCCACGGGATTACTGCCAGAAAACCTTCGAATATCCTTGTTAACCGGCCATAAATTCTTCAAAGGGCACGCCTTAGTGGGTTTAATCACCTTTCCAAATAGTTTGACTCGTCTAAATTTGTGATTATGGATTTGGTGGGGACGAAAACTCGAAGGTCAAAGCAATACGGCCACTTTAACCGAGTTAAGCTTACGCGTCTCCTTCTCTCATGACTCCTGATTCACTGTAGGCGAGATCTAAACAGTCGGATTGCCGTTCGGTTCTCTGCCTTGGCCCAAATTTAAAACGTCGAAAGAAGAGATCTTTGTAGTAGTTTTTAAATGTATATGGCTTTTGCTGCTTGGTACTTCTACTCTTGTCGTGTTTATTTCACTGAAAATATTGGTCGCTAAATAGCGTAAAGATAGAGACTATGGAGTATTTTTTTCTTTTTCACTTATTTACTTGAGAATTTGCACAGTATAAAGACTAGCTCAAGCGACTATTTAATTTGACCTAGACAGGACACTTGACGAAATTGCAGTTCATCAGGTCTTATGTTACAAAGCGCAACTGTGCACTTGCTGAGTAGTCCTGACCTATATCGAAACACGTATCGCCTCCTTTGGTGAAAGCGACACGCTTGACCTAGTCCTGGATTAACTGGATGATTTCTGGAGTCCTTTTTCTTTCAGCTTCTGTCTACCTAAGTTCAACTTGTGGTCCACTGTCTTTTGCCCTATTTCGCTAGGCGAACGACAGATAATTTGTCTATCACAATCTAGCAACCCGAAATAAACCAATTATGTGAGGCATCTACACCGCTTTAAGATTTGTGTGGTATTTTATTAATTAGAACATAGCACGGACTGCGAAGGTGGATAAAAGTTTTTTAAAAGATAAAATATACACATTGATTTTGCTGGAACACAGCAAATTCATGTTTGGTAGCCATGTAGCACAATATTTTTTCCGTTCTATTTCGCAAAACGTAATGCGTATGTTTGATATCACTTCATTCACCTGAAAACGCGCTTCAATACTGCAGATTGCCACATTCTGAAGGAAGTATAGACTTAAGGGAATAAACCTTTAAAAAAGCAGTGTGGCTGAAACCAGGAATAGAGATAAGTTTATATTTAACCTAAATGGTGCCGGTTTGAATGAGCGGCCATCATTTTACATAGGTGAGGCCTCTTAACTTTCCCTGGACGTAATATGCAAAGCCGTTGTTGTCTGTTTGATTTCACAAATGAATTATGCGGAATCTGGGCTCGCTACAATTTAACGATTTTCGCTGATACCAGGGTCCTCGAACTTAAGCAACTAAACAGAGTAAATGTATATGTTGACCAGAATATTCGTTTAAAAATTAAGGAAAAGTGGCTGATTCTCCTTACTTGATGGAGCAGTTTACGCTCTTTTAAACTGTTGTTTTTGTTTTTCATGCTTTGTTGTGGAAATCCTAATATTTTCCTACAATCGTATTTTGGGATAAATCGTAAGTGTTTAATTGACACTGCAAACACTGATTCTAACTAACAGAGAGCTGAAATAATATGTGCAAAATATGCGTGTTTCATACTCGAAAACATCATTAGCTTTCTGTTGCAATTAATGGAGGTGTAACATGGGTAGCAAATTAATTATAGTTTTTTCAAGCTTAATTGAAAAGATTGTATTGAAAGAACGCATGTTATAATAGGTGACATATGTTTAATGGAACAGCACAGAACTTAAAATGAAGTGCAGAATATTATCGTTAATGACGAGAGGATTCAATAAGAAACATTCGAACATTAATCTTGCTCGAATTTTGATTTGCAAAATGTATGCAAGCCATATCTTTTGCTGGAGCAAATCATACCTGTAAACACGTATATCCATCTCATCTTAGGTAGGATATTTTAAGAGAAACCTAACTTCCGTAAGACCCCTGTCTTAAAAACATTTCTAATTATCGGACTTTTGAATACTGCGGAATGGCCTATCATATGTCCTCATGTCTCAAAATCTACCAATGCGCCTCGTTAAATTAACAATATGAATTATATTTACTGCAAAATTTAATTAAACTAATATAGTCCCCCTTTAAATGCAGAAAAACCTGTGATTTTTCGTAGGCGGAAAATATATGGCTTGCAGTTTCTAAACCCTAAAAGTTAATGTTGCTGTTGAGGGGGTTTACGATCATTTGGGAATTGGAAATTTTTTTGAGAATCGCCGCGTATGGAATTGGAAGAAGACCTGATTTTATATTGAATGAGTAAAACAATGAATATTTTTGTGCATGTTTTTTATTGAATGTAGCTTGAAATTGAGGGAATCAAAGAATAATGACCAAAATGGACAAATGCAGGTGTTTTTCAGTCACCCTGTAAACAATAATCATTAAAATACCCGACAGATTGAGACAAGGATTGCATGTATTTCCTATAATGTCTTTGTTTGAGGAGCCAGACAGTAAAAAAACTTGATTAAAAGAGTATTTCAGTTGAAAAGGACAGCTAACGGTACGGAAATGTTGGAAAGTGTAACTGTGCGCAAGTTAAATAGTCGGAAACTATATCGAAACAAGAATCGCCTCCTTTAGCAAATGTGACATGTTTGACCTCGTCGTGGCTTAACTGACTCCTTTGTGTAGGCTTTGTATTTCAGCTTCTGTGTCCCGCAGTGTCACTCGTGGTCTACTTTCTCGTGCACAATTTTTCCCACGATCCGAAATAAAGCCACTATGTGTGGCATTAACGATGTCTTAAGATTGGCGTGGTTTTTTATTTATGAGCACAGAAGTGTGGCTGCAAAGGGGAATTCGAGATTTTGCACACGACTTTGGTTAATCCAAAGAACACAAGTTTGGTAGCCATGTTGTACAGTTGTTTTCCTTACAAAACGCTTAATTTAATATTTATTTAACATACTATTTCGTACTAATAAACGCGCTTTAGAATAGCGGATTGCCCCATATTAAGGGTGTGCATACTATCGGAAAACCAGCTTGCAAAAAATAGGCTATGGAAGACGAATTTGTACTTTAGGAAAGTATTGCCGCTGTTGATTGAGTGGCCATCACTACATGTTTGCAGGCCGTCATAACTTACCTTGACTGCCATATGAAAAGCGACCCTTGTCTGCTTGAGTGCGCAAGAGTATTTCTCAGAATCTGTTAATGTTAGAATCTGACAATTTTCACGTATAGTGGAATCCTAGAATTTGAGCAACATGGCACAGTATACTGTATGTTGCGCATAAGAGTCTTTTAAAAATTAAAAAGTAGTTTATTCTATTCACCTGATGAGGCAGTCTACGTTCTTTAAATCTGGTCGAAATGTGTGGTACAGGTTTTCTTAAGGAAAACTTAATATTTTTGAAAAAAATGAGAATGTGACTCTGGAAAAATAGCAATTGTATAATTAAAACTACGAACGCAGCCCGTTAATAACCGGGAGCCGAAATAAAATAATAAAAGAATTTGTATTTTATAGTCGCCAATAGCATTTAACCTACATTGATACTTCTTGAGGAATAAAAGAATTGACAAATAAATTACATTTTAGCTAGAGTGCGAAACTTTTGGAAAACTGAAGTATAAATATGATTGTTAAGAGCGCGGGAGTTCTTATAGAAACCACCGAGTATCGATTTCGCCAGAATTAATGATCTGCGAATTACTTGAAAACCGACTCACGAAAGTAAACATGTAGACCCATCTAGACTTTAATAAGATAGTTATACGAAAACCAAAATTCCTGTTGCGTGCCTCATCAACCTAAGGTCTTACAGTTCTTTAAATAGATTTAATTGGATAATTTTTTTCGCTTTGGACATGAAATCGATATTAGTCTCATCACAACCGTGCTCAACATAAGATGTCCTGCACAAGAATATTCAGGAGACATACAATCAAACCCATTGACCACTCAGATCAACACTCCGTGTGGTTTTTGAATTTAACTTCACCTTTGAGGAAGAAAACGTACAGTATTACATTAGTAAACTATTTGTGAATTTCGTGTCACAAGAAGGTAATGTCAATGCTGAGGGACTATTCGTCGAAATGTCATGTCACTGCAAAGCCCGAAGTGCAGTAGTACAGCAGAAACTCTTCTGAAATTTTTTGAAGCATTAAACAAAGCTGCATGGCATGCGGATGTTTACGAATAATTAGAGGAACATAAATAAATTTTCAATTAACGTACTCTAGAAAACAGGGGTGATTGTTAGGCTAGGTAAAACATAAAATCGTCGATAAGGTTGGTGCTATTGCTTAAAAGGCCATCGTTACCGGCATCCAGGTTGTCTAAGCTTGACTTGGATACTATATGCAAAGTGGATGCCCAGATCAATCGGTTCCGTTCGAGGTGCTTAGTGACTTAATATCTAACAGCGCTGTCTTTAAAGTTGGTTACTCTCATCCTTGCAGCCCTGATGCAGGTTCCTATGGCGTTTAGAAGCTGCTCACCAAATAAATGCAAAGTGTGAAGCAGTAGCCTTGTCGGCCTGACGTTTCGAATTTCTGCAATATTTATTGGACACTTTTGCAGAGGATCGTCACATCTGCTGCTGGCAAAAGTGAGGCGCATGCGATGTGACGCCGTAGTAAACTCTTAATAATCGACATCATTTGCGACGTCCATATATGATATAGATGACTGGGTCACTACAATTTTGGTATGCGTTTCTTTTAATTCGCACATCATTCTCCTTGGCTTTATTTTAGTAACTCCCGCATAGTGTAAACTGATTTCAGTGTAATTTTAGCATTTCGAATTAAAACGCACACACAGTAACCCTATACTTCGCGATATTCACGTGCCGTTAACAAACAGAACAAATTCAAAACCCTTACGTCCTTCTTACTTAGTTGAATTCAGCAAAACGGCTCACGCATAAATGTGACCTTGTTTTCCATTGCACCAGGAAATATGTACAGTGATGAGCTCTTCCATAAATCGTAAGCAAAATATTGTCATAAGTGGCGCCCCAGAGTCCACGTCCTGCATTCCGAAGGAACGAGTGACGCACGACCTAGACCTTCTTCATCAGTACGCCAGTGCCATCCTGCAGGACGGGGAAATATTCACCGTTAAAATAGCTTTCCGACTAGGCAGAGCGGACCCAAATCGTAACCTTAAGACATCCCCAAGACCCCTGAAAGTTATTTTGGAAAACAAAGCTCAAGCAGCGCTTTTGTTAGAAAGTAGAACGACCTTACGCAATTCGCAAAAGGAAGTGTTTTTTCAACCAGACTACGAACCGAGGGAAAGACTGAACTTGAGAGAACTGAGACCAGAATTGAAGGAGAGAATTGGCAGAGGAGAGAAGGGTCTGAAGATCAAAATGGACAAATAGTCCAAACGAAGGGGTCTTTCCTGTGGTCAGAACCCGTCACAATGAAGGCCGGGCCTCTCCAACGAATCAGTCATTAAAGGTTATATCCGCAAATGTGCAAAGCCTCTTCAACAAACTAGAGGAACTAAGAGACCTAGTTGATGAAATTAAGCCAGACGTTATGGCATTCACAGAAACGTGGCTTACTGAAGATATCGCAGATTCAGAAATAGCACTTAGAGGATATCAGCAATTCAGGAGAGATAAACTAAGCCGAGGAGGAGGAGGAGTCATTATTTATGTCACTTGCAAGCTAAGCGCTATGGCTGATGCACAAAGACCGGTACGGGATGTAAACTGCTAAGCGTTACCATATTTACTAAGAATGTCCGATCATTGACGCTTTTGGTGGTGTACCGTTCACCTAACCATACTTCTGACCAAGATCTCATGCTCATATCCGAACTGTACCAAGCTAGGGAGAAGAAAGATGTCCTGATCGTTGGTGATTTAAACGCTCCTGGCATTGATTGGCTAACGTATAGCCTTTTTAAATCACGAACAAATAATTGCTTTCATCCAGTCCTTTAATAGAGAGATACATTCCCTTTATATTTTGATAATCAGGCGGAGAACAACAAGGATTAAAACTGTTTATAATAGTGAGATTTTCCGGAACTGTGCAATTTCCTTTGATACAGCATCTTACTTTCCCTTTACTACTGCGCGGTCGAGAAAAGTACATGACCGTATCAAGTAAAATTTTGAAAGACTGTATATGGTGTATTATTTAAAGCAGAAAAGAATATGCAATTTTTTCATCGATTTATCAGGCCTATTTACTATCGCCCTGGAAAACTTTCTTTAAACTTAGTAATCATACTTATTTGATTGTAAAATATAAACATGACAAAATTTTCCATCAAACGACTTAATGAACGCATATTGTTTGCTTCTAGGCAAAATATTGAAATTTGGAGGACACTCGAAAACCAATGACAAAAGTAACAATGACAAAAGTACCGATTTATCAGGCCTATATACTTACGCCCTAGAGAACTTTCTTTAAGCTACGTAATCATACTTATTTGATTATAAAATATAAACATGACAAAATTTTCCATCAAACGACTGAATGAACGCATATTGTTCGCTTCTAGGCCAAATATTGAAATTTGGAGGACACTCGAAGAACAATGACAAAAGTAATGCTCCTTAAGTAATCAATTTTACTTAGCATAATTTTACTGCAAATAGAAAAAGGTCAATTTAAAATTTGACGTCCTGCCACATCCGAAATATTTTAGGATTATGCCGCTTGATGATCAACATAGAAACCCTACTTTAGTAAATCTTTCTAATCGCCAATGCTTTCAGAGATTACATGTGATATATCATGCAGTGGATCACATGAAAAGACCATGGTTTACCAACGATAAAATGGTGTATACTTGCCTATTTTTGAACGGAATAAACAGTCATAAAATTAGCACTGTTGTGGCGCAATCATAAGTTTAACTTTTAATTTACGCATCTTTGATGTGCTTCCCAGAATCGCAAACACCGATTTTCGTACTTTTTCTAGCTATTGATGCTGATATTACGCCCAAAATATTCTCTAAGCAGTAATCTTAGCGTCTATTCCAGGACTACAAGGACTTTCCATCTTTATAGTCGCATCATTGCTGTGTAGGCTTTTTATTTTGTTAATACTTATTAAGGCAGTTATTTTTCCACAATGATTTTTTTCAGTTTAATCATACACAGATAAATATCACGTACACTTGCTTTGTCATGCGTGCGTACGTGTATGCATTAGAATGTAACTTTCAAACTCATTTTCATGCCTCGGCTCATTAGCTATCGGATTTAAAACAACTCCAGAACTTAACTTATCAAGAAACACTATTCGTACATTCAGGCATACATGAGTCCGCTGGAATAACAAATAGAATGAACTAATGTCAAATGTGTATTGCTTAATTGTGAACATTCAAGATTGCATTTGCAACACACTCTATATTTCCAGACAGGTTAAGCTGTCTTTGTGTGGGAGGAGGACACGCAAAGCTTCATGGGCACACCTAGGTAAAGGACGGCTTTGCAACGCTAATTATGTGTAAGATGGAAGGTTAGATATTGATGCAATGGCCCAAGAACCCAGAGGTTCGCCGGTTTTTGTTAAAATATACGGGACAGAGCCGCCTTTAGATCGTAAAAGTCAACATCGACAAGACTCAAACGAAAGTTGTTCCAAACGACGTCACATTCTGCACGGTACTCAAATGTAGCCAGAGCATTGAGGCGTTTTACTCGAATGTGCACGGCCTTTTCCTCCGTAAGTGGCTCGTCGGATGTTAGCAGAGGATCTTCCAACTTCTAGGCAGATTACAAATGATAAATCATTGCACTACATAAGGCCATTTTGTCATTGAAAGTAAAGTATATTATACAACGGGCACGTGCTTAGAATAACTAGAGTCATGTATTCGCAGAAAAGGAAAAATACGATTTCCGGATGCACGTTTGGCATTTAACTAAATAAACTACATAAGATAGAAAAATGTGTTTGTCCACTGAATTAAATCTTTTCAATTAATTGTGAAATAGGCAATAGCACTTTCATTACACACTTTGCTCTTTTTTGTAACATACCGAATGCTCCAAATAATATCTTATATACGGAAAGTAAACTTGACACACAATTGTCATATTAAAACGCGGGTGAAGATTTAACCGGTGACATCCAACGATAATAGGGTTTTCTGACAATTTCAGGTGCATCCGAGTGTAGGTATTTAAACTTTGGTATATATTCCAAGTGCCTGACGGAATCCGTTGAAGAAGATAATAAAGGTCCATACTATTATTTTTGCATTTCATAGACTCTAAACAAATCACAAGGTGTCATTTGCAGGTAAATGCTAAAACTATTCAAAACACTACTCTGGCAAACATCATAATTACGAAGAGGTATACAAGGAAGTAGCCAGCTTATCAAAAAAACTTCCCGTTTTTCTAGATATTGAAAGATAAATCAGTGTTTTCGATTTATTGACATGATAATAAGAGTAATCGCATAAATGCCTGGAAATTCTTGATGCTGAATTAAGTTGACTACGTCCGATCGACCAGTTGTGGCAAATAATTTACAAATAATACTCTGTGCGAACATTTTGATTAATTTTAAAAGTCCATTTTAACAAGAAAACCGTGTTGTTTCATATTCAAATGTTTTGGGCTGTACATTATGCAAAATGACAAGTGCAGTTAATGTGCATTTTTAAACAAGTTTAAGTGGGCATACAAAAACTGTTTATAAATCACAGGTTTTAATACACTTTAATACTTATGCTTTAATATCCCATTAAATGCTGTAACATTCGCCTGTGAATATAATGCTTATCGATAACAATGTTATGTATCCAAAATTTTGATTTTAGTGGTGACTAGACTAGTGGCGGCTCAGAACCGCATACGATTTTTGCATTATAAAATTGTGCGTTGGCACGCAATTACGTCATCATATTTTAACGTCCGATTTCGCTCTCATGTTGTATTGGGCTAACATGTGGTCCGAACGCCATGAGGTATTTTTAAAAGTAGCATAAAATGCGAGCAGATCTAAAAACTGAAGATTCTCGAAATCCCAGATATGAAAGTGTGCGTTTTTATAATATATTTATATGCCATCACATCAATTGGCATGTCTTTGGTTTCGAAGATAAGTTATAACCACTATTATTTAAAAGAATCAGATTCCGCGCGTAAAAATGAAACCCGTTGACGTTGTCTGCTTATGAAATCTTAAAGAAGGAGACACGATCGTTGGGAGAGGAGCTTTATCAGTCTTACCTTTCGCATCCCCGCTTTTGCGAACACAATTTTCCAATCGACTCCTTTTCGTTATGTTGAAACAGTTAAAGAACCTGTTTAAAAAGCCCGAAAGAGGATTGATGACGGATGAAATATGTTTTCAGCGACCACCCATAGCTTTTTCGGCGGGATTCAATATACCACAGGAGATTTTGTCGCACGCATCACCAAAATGGCATTGCACAGAGTTGTTTAAACGAAGAATAGTCTTCGTCATTGCGTTTTTCACTATATCGCAGCCAGTTATAATGCATGTTCTTTCTCTTGCAACAATGGACCTTAGGATTGCAGCATGCGTAAACGATTTTGGCAAAATCATCACAAGCACGTCCTTGCGAACAGTGTTGGTTGTATCCAACTGGTCAACGCGTGTTATTGTCCACGCCCTCCTCGCAATTGCTTAGACGTTATGCCCTTGTTGACATTTCACTTTCTCCCGACTCTAACCGTCTTTCGATCGTAATCGGCGTTTTTTTATTTAAATAGTTTTTGTATTCTGACCTTCGCCTGGGAATTCGATTTGCTTGAGCAGTTACCAAGGAGCTCTTCGCCTACTGTATCCGATGTTGCGGTTTGTAAGATTTTCTTAATTATTACACCAATAGTAACCTATATACACCAATATATGTTTCAACTTATACGCGTGACTCAACTTTTACTTTGTCATTATATCATTTTAAATCTCATTTTTTCGTTTCATTTATTTAATATACTGATTTCTTTCTTTACCACAATATATGAGCGCTCATTCAGCGTTTTATAAATTACGAATATACTCATGTATATGCATTCCAGGACGAGCACGTGAATACTTAAATATAATTTTGCGCTCTGAAATATTAAGACGCTCTTGATAACTAAAGTCTTATACCCGACTTTGCTAGAGACTCGACGACAATCAAACACTTATTTTGAAATCCAGATTTGCACTTGTCGTAGCCGCGGGTTCATTTCAAAGCCAGTCATTAGGACGTCGATATTCGGACTGTCAATTATTCATAAACAAATCAGCATACGGCTTAGACCGTAGGCGATGAGGTCGCTGAATAAATTACGACGCCTAATCAGTTTGCTATGTTTGTGGAAATGAAAACCCTGCATTGTACTTTGAATGTTGGCTATTGCATAAGAGAGAGAGACCATTTGCTACTTCTAAATAATTCGCACGGGACAGACGCTAGATTTCCTCGTTTCACATTCTTCAGAATTTCGTGCATAATTGGTTGCAGCAGCCATGTAAGGGGCCATGGGAATGGGTGCCAAACAATGTTTCTTGAAGTTAAAATTGTACCAGTTTAACGAAAAAGAAGCGCAAAATGTATGCTGTAAACTGCTCCCTTGAAATACCTCTGAGTTCATAAACGCACAGTTTGATGATTGGACAATATTCGTAAATACCTAGGCATGAATTATATGAATTTGCAAAAGTTCCTTTTTAATTTCTGCGAATATTTCCATGTTAAACACTCATCACATGTTAACACTTATTTTTCCCCTGCCAGCAGCATGGCAAGGCATGACATGGCGTGGTTGGTGAGTTTTAATCATTTAGTCCACGAAGCGAGATGGGAAGGGTGACGTAGGCTGTGAGTGATGGTTGTATGTGGGATAGGCTGAGCACATATCACTGGCATCATTTGGTCGGGGAGACGTGCAAACGTCATTTGCGTTCGGCGTTGGCCACGGAAGACAAAGCGTCTTTGTCTGCGTCTCCTGACAACATCGCGCCGGATAGACTAGCAGTTTAGCCACGGCCTCGGCTGTAGCTAGCAAATGTTGGCTTGGAAACGGTTTTTTGGTGTCCAGAATACAACCTGAAGCGCTGCTTTGGTGATTCTTGGTGATTCTTGTCAATCAGATGAGCAATAGTAGAACTTGAAATAAATTTCCTTTCGCCTCTGCAGGTCCAAGTCGGTATGTGTTGACGTACTCACTTTTCCAAAGGCGTCGTTGTACGGCCAATGTGTCCCGCTTCGAAGAACAATTAAATGACTAAATACACATCGATGTGGCTTGTCGCGGTAGTCGGTCTCTATTTCCCAAGCAAAGGAGAGAAGCGTGCGTGAAATATACCGACGTATTCTTACAAGGTCACTCGCTGGGTTTTCTTGAAAAGACAGTCTTATAAATAAGTCTTGCCTTTCTGTCCTTGGCATGGTGGGTTTTGCAGTGCGTTTACCTATATTTGGAAGAATTAATCGTTCCTGATGTTTCATGCCCGAGATACAAAACAGGAATGTTATCCTATGGAGGTCTTCTTAATGGAAAATACGAGGAACATTTTCTGCCGCCGTGTATAGCAATACGCTGTCTCGTTTGACCCCAGATGAGCAGACATTGGGTGGCGCATAGTAAAAGGTTGCATATCTGTTCGTTGACAGATTTTCCGAATTATACGGCAAATCTGAAATGGTGTACAATGTTCAGAGTATTGTCCACCTGCCGGCAGATGTTTTGATACAAGGTGCATTAGAAAGCTTCTCATCATTCCCCTGATAGAGCATTCTCGGGAAAATGAAACGTGAGCTGAGTAAACCGGCGCAACCGCTTCGGCAAGTTGTGTGCAGACTAGGAGAGCTTCAGAGCCTCTTGTGGTATAATGGGCATGAAATGACATGTTAAGCAAATTTAAAAGACACTCAGACGCAACAGAAGTAGCGAATGCACTAAGTCAAAAACGTACTACTAGTCATTGCTTAAGTGCTGCGGCGAATCTAATCTGCCCAACGGTATGGATCAGGGACAAGCAGAAACCCTGTCATATGCAGGGTCGTTTGGGTTGCATTGCACCCATTTAATGGACAACGGCTTGCAGCGCTACAACTGCTAAAAAAATTCAAAATGAGAAACGTGTCTAACGTTGCACCATGATAATAAAGACGAGCATAATTGGTTTTTTAAGCGTCACACTCAAGTATACGTTTGTTTGACGTTTTGTCTTGCTATAATACTTTAAGTGGTAGTAAAGACATTATTACCGAAACACAAGCTACTATGTGTGATGTAGAAATCAGCAAACAGTTGTAAATCGACGTTAAAAAAACTAAATAATGGTTTCGAGTGCAAATGATGGTCATTCATAACATGGTTTCCATTCAATGTGTCCCCATAAAGGGTAGGAAAAATATAACAACGTAAGCATAGCATAATTACCGACTGGAAAGAAATACTTTTGATATATTTATGGATACGAATATGAACTGTCCAGAGTAAACTAATGTGTTCCAAAAGTTATTGCGTTTGGGCTGGTGCATTGATAAAGCATGTCTTACGGGTAAAAAATTAAAGTTGTATATAAAAAGTACTGAAAGTGTCTGACGTAACTTTTATCGATAACTGTTATCGGTAAAATATTCAGCCGGGTTTTAATATGACAATTGTGTGTCGAGTTTACTTAACGTATATAAGATATTTATTGGAGCACGTTACGGACTTGTAATACACAGCACGCAAAACATAAGCTCTTTCATTAAACGCTCATCAGGACGTGAGCATATAGATCAGGAAAAAGTAACAGCAAACATTCGCAGATATTACATGAGCTTATTGATCCTCTCGATGACAACCTTTTGAATAATACATTTTATTCAATCAATTTTTGGACGGCTCCTCAGATCGCCATTTATCAAACAGAATCAATACTTGGGCCAGCTTTACGTTCATGCTTGTTGGGGTAGCCAAAATATGAAAAAAACTATTTTGGATTAGTGAAATTGCCGACAAATATAGTTTACACTACCGGTTTAACAATAGATTTGTCAGCTTGACGTGTCGGATATAGGAGGTCTAAAGGCAAACTGCTGTTTTAGTGCCATTGCATTTCTGTCTTGATTGCGGCACTCCACGAGCAAACCTATCTAAGCACATACGATCGTATCAACAATAGGCAAATGCGCGACGACGGACATTGTCAGACATCCCACAAAAGTTCACTTTTTTGTATTATTATGTGTGACACAGGTTTTACACGCGCTTACAGACAGCATACGATTTTAGTGTTAGAAAAAGTCTAATGGGGTATATGTAGCGATTAAATGTGTTGAATGAGTGATTGACTTAAAATATAATGTGCGTCGTCATGGGAACTTATGCACACTTCAGGGCATATATAAAATATACATCATTGATATTTTTGACTGCAAACAACGTTCAAGTTTCTGCCTTTGCAGAAAGATTGTGAATTTGAGATTCCAGCAAGGCAGTGATAAGTTTTAATTACTTTAGTGTGATAGCGACCGTTGATTTTAAAATGAGGCTCTTATACATGTACGATGATTATTTATCCACTTAATTAAGAATTATATGTGAACAATTGGGAAACCAGTATTTAATCATGCGTCTTATGCTATAAAGGACAGAAGATGACAGGTTTAGCTTCTTTCATAGACATACGCAATTACGTGATTGTTTTGATTCCAAGAAATAGTCAAATTATCCATTTATAACCAACAGAAGTCGTGAATGCACTAAACCAACAACTTACTATTAGGCATTGTTTTTGTGCTGCGACGTATCTATTCTGTTTAACGGTATGGAGCAGGTAGATGCAAAATTCCCCGTTATCTTTAGGGGCATTTGGTTAACTTTGGACCCATATAATTGGTCACTACTTGCAGCGCTACAACTGTTTAATAAACATGAGAGCGGAAAGCGTGTTCAACTCTGCACGATTTAAATAATCACGATGAAGATTAGTTAGTTTTTTAGGCGTCATGCGTCCTCGGTGACAATTGCACTTGGCGTTTTTTCTTATGATAATACTATGAACAGTGCTGAACCCTTTATAAACAGCAATGCAATCTACCATGTGTGGTGTCCAAATCATCCACCAGTTGCGAGGCGTTAATATGAATGGTGAATTATGATTGCAAATCCCAACGATGGTCATTTATAACATGGTCTCAATTCAATGTGTTCAAATCAATGGTAGGGACAAAACATTAACGTAAACATAGAATAATCACTGTCTGGAAAACGTCCCACATAACATATGTGTGGATACGAATGCAAACTGTCCTGATAAGTCTCATGCGTTCCAAAACTTTGTGCTTTTTGGGCTGTTGCATTGGTAAAGCCTGTTTAACAGGTAAAAGGTAAATTTGTATATGAAAAATAGCAGTAGCGTTGACGTTGGGCATGCCGAGAGCAATTGTCAAAGGTTAAGAAAGTCGACTCTGGCTCAACATAAAGAGGCCAGTATTGGTGTGTATAATTGCAGCCACATGGTACCGTGAAGAACGACGACTCAGTAAGCCAAAAACGAGTTCGCATCCTTGACGGGATATTTTGGCCTCTAATCCTTCAACGCGTCACCAAAAAGTCGGCAAAACACCACGCATACAGATGGTTTGGTTCATCACGTAGCAATTAATGAGGACTTGCGTACAGAAACGTCAAATAAGCACACAAGAAACGTCTCGGCTTTAATCACATCCTAGCAAATCGTCTAAAGTTCACAATTGGATAAGAAGGCGTTGTGCATTGTCGGCAGCCGGGAGCTGCCAGGAAGACTTCGGACTAATTTATCAAAATGTCGGCACGAATGTAAGCTAAAAGCAGAAAGAGATATTTTGCCACCCCTATGCAGCTGTAGGGTTCAGATGCGTGGATTTCAGCACTTTACTGGATCTTCCATAATCCTGCCTGTGCGTTCTGCAAATACTTCAGATTCAAATATGAAATCGCGGGAATTTTTCAGAAGCTACTCTGAGAACTTTCAGTAAAAAAATGCTATTGGAACCTGAAAAGCTGTGCCTAGAAACACACTATATCTAGAAAATTTCCCGCACTACCAACTGAAAATTATATTGAAGAACTTAAGTCTGGCTAGAGAGAGGTAAGACCCGGTCGATTTCGAGTTCTATTCTCGCGCATTTAATCGATACGAACCACCGAGTTGATGCCAAGAAAGCATTTCAGGTTGTCCACCGGACACCAACATGCTTCTCTAAAGGCCTACGCAAACGGATACTAGCAACGGCCGAGGCAGAAGCGATACGGTTAGTGAATCCGGTGTTATGCTGTCAGAAAACTCAGACACAAGCGCTTTCGCTGCCGTGGCCAACGCCAACCCCAAGTGATGAAGCCATGCCGCCTCAAATCCCTAATCACGATGATGTGTACTCCGTGTACTCAACCCAAGAACATTACTCAAAGACTCTCTTACCCCCCTCCACTAGCTCTGACCATTAACAGCCGCCGGCCTTCTCATGCGGGCGGCGTGGAAATGATGAGTGTTAGTGACTTAAATACCCTTGAGGCATCTATAAACACTCTTGATTTTGTACATTTTCTTTCGTTTATGTAATTGTATTGGCCTGAGGAATAATTACCGAAAACGTGCGTTCGCCAACTTGACTTTTCAATTGTAACATGGGAATATTTGGGGAACTTAGACAGTCCAATGATCCCTCGGTGTTAAAGGAACTCAATGAATTCCTAAAGTTTAATACCTGACTTGAGGAGGCACACGTGACGAGGAAATTCTTATCAGGATGTATTGAACGGTGTGAAAATCCCAAATACTACTAGAAAACCTTACGGAGAAACCATATCGCCGCAACTTCAACTGCACTAAAACTACACGCAGAAAGTCACCTTGAGACAGTTAATGCCGGAATTAAAGAACTCAAGCGGAACATGTGTCAGAGAGCAGGGGCTCTCGACTGCCTTGTAAACCACGCGAGATTTGCATTTAAAGACTATGTGGATACAGTCAGAATTAGAAGAATGGAGGCCAGGTGGACTAAGCTCCTACGAAGCGTCCAGTCAGTGAAACCTCAGACCGCCCTTCCGAACAAGATGCTGTTGTGCTATTGACGGTTGAGAGGCCATTTTCGTTGTTTTCTTAATGAAAAAATACATTATCCGATTTATTTGCTGTTTTTTGAGACATCGTCCCTTTTGATATAATTTATTTTTTGGCATTTTCATATTGCCTTTCCGTTTCTTTTATTGTAGTTGTAGTTCAGTCAATCATTGCCTTCTTTTAAATGCTCTATAACTGCAGTGCCTAAGGTGGACTGTTGTTACGGTCCATGTTTAACTTTAGTCTACCCTGTAACTCCTGCGCTATTACTGCGATTTTCTACACCACGATAACCGTGAGGACGCACGCTTGTATTTTTAAATTGTCATCTTAATGGAAGCATGCATTCTCTTGTCACTACCGCCACTAGATTATCAGGTTAGCTGTGGAAAACTGACTCAATATTCATGGTTTTATTGTAAAGCAAATCACCATGGTGATTTATATTGCATTTTCTGCCGCAAGCGCTGAAGCTCATACATTTCTAGACCCGATTGTATGAATCAACTAATTTTATTCTGGTTCTTCTATTAATTTAACCGTGCGTTCGTATGCCACGAGATTCTCATGTTAGCTGTCGAGAATTAAATCACCATTAATATTTCATTGTAAAGCTACACACCATAGTAATTTATATTTCATTTTCTGCCGCAAGCTCTGAAGCGCATAAATTTCGAGACACGTTACACGATTGAGTGAATTAACACTTTTAATTTTGAGTCTTCTATTTATTCAACCGCTTTAAATGCTCTTAAACTGAGCAAATTATGAAACGGTTTTAGCATTGCAGGCCCTCGACAATTTAATCTGTTGATTGCAATCAAAATGCTTATACATTATTTAGTGCTAGCACATTAGCCCAGCAGTTGATTACCGTCCCCCAACATGTGCAACAACGTTTTGAAGTAAAAGTTAAAACGAATGGACACCTCAAAGCATTGAAGCATTATCTAAAATATATATGATTGGCTCATCACCTATTTCACTAGTGATTTTGAATCCTTTGTTAGCCATAATCTCTTTGCAATTGGGTCTATGTGTGCGAGTTTGTAGAACGGCGTATTTCTGCCATCTACAGATCAGGACAATTGTTTGTATCTAGGTTTTTCCATACAGTGCATTAGACTTCGTGAAGCCCATTTCATCCATGAAATTGTATGGCTAAATTTCACAGCCGTTCTTTAGAAATGAATACTCTGTATCGCACTGCAGTTAGCGCAGTTAATCGATGACTTGATTTAAAATTATTAGCACACAATCGTTTAGTAAAGATAAAAACATGAACACAAAAGAGTCTCTACTTTAAACTATTCGCATAGTTATTGCACGTTCTTATGACGACGCATATCTTGATCAAAAACCCCACGAATAGACTTTTTTACACGCTAAATGAAAGACTTGCGTTTTTATATTAAAAGAAGCATAGCCCGACAATGGACGCATGCAAGAGTTGCGTCTACTTTTGTCAGTGGTAGTTCTGCTCATCGAAGTAAATAAAACAAGTTAGCTTCATTTGAAGGCACGACAGTGTCTCTGGTCACGAAGTGGTATCTTTGTCTATGCATTTTTGTAACTGGATGGTCAGAAGAGTACTGCGAATCAGGGACTTTAATATATCATCTGCAGATTGCTTCCTGGTGCTCAATGTAAAGCAATACTCGGAATGCAAACGTTTCCGCAAATGACAACGATGTGAAATGACGTTTTTGAACCTGCCAGGGTTAATCTCTCTTAAATTGCGACTTTAGCTTCACATGCCCTAATTTTAAAAAGAACACTCCTGTTAAAATCTCTCGGCTCCAAAATGTGTGCTCTTGTTATTCCGAAATCACAACAGAACTACACCAACAATCAAAGGACGGATAATATTGTGGCAATTATGCCAGCAAGTAATACCATTGAAAACAGGCACAAAGGGTTGGTATTTTGCGTCTATGGTAAAACAGCCCGCAGGGATTTTGGCGCATGCTCCGCATCATTATAATTGGCATTCTAGTGCGCGATTGGCCCCACCGGTTTAAAAATCCTATATGGTTTTAAACTGTGTTAAGGGAATAGCCGAGCAAACATACACGTGATTGTGATGTCGTCAGATGATTTTGAAGCAGCCTGCAAAATGCCTATGCTTACGTTCGAAAGGAATTTAGGAAATCAGCAATGTATATATAAATGTTTACGAATTAGTTGCGTGTCGATGCGTCGCCTAATATGCCACTCTTCAGTATGGCCGATTAGTTTGCTTATATTTAAAAAAGAACAGTATTCAATTCTACAGTTGTCGTTTCTAAAACTGAATGGGTCTCTTTAAATGCCTGAAAGTAGGAAAATGAATTTAATATCTATTAAATTGAAATGCGTCGAGTTCGTGTTTATCTGTGTTCTGGTACGTAAATATTTGGATAAATATCAACATACACTAGCTGTTATGCGTTAGCTAACCTAGTGTTCAGATAAATTAAGAGTTTCGTAATACTAACACCGTTTACTACTTTTCAGGGACTTTGTCATTTATGTGCCTACGTGTCTGAATTCGAACTGGTAGACCCGCCTGACTGTATTTTGTATGTGATTTGCAATCCAATAAGCGTGCGTATTTGAGGTGTTTTTCTGCTGTAACTGAGTTACAGTTAGTCTCAAAAAGAA
The DNA here is from genome assembly GCA_902702965.1 of Spirometra erinaceieuropaei. Lineage (NCBI taxonomy): Eukaryota > Metazoa > Platyhelminthes > Cestoda > Diphyllobothriidea > Diphyllobothriidae > Spirometra > Spirometra erinaceieuropaei. The sequence continues at coordinate 417,760 of CACRXP010000027.1, forward strand.
CTTATGTCCATTTGTGTTTCGACTTACGAATAGCATCTATTTATATGGTGATATTGGTCACTGAGCTCTCTCTTCCCACCGTTTCGAAAACTTTGCCGATGTAAAAAAAAACTTTTGTATCTGTTTGATGTTTACATATCCATTTTTTGATATAATTCTCTTCCTTGTTATAACTAGGCAGTTCAAATTTTCAACACCTATGTTTCCTCAAATAAACGGAAACTGAAAAAATTATTATCATGGTGATATCCTTCAGCTTACGCCAATTGGTCATGCAGGTATCTGAGCAAGTACAATAAATCGAGGTCAATTTAATATAGTTTGATTATAGCATTTTGCACGCTCTTACTAATTCAGGACGTATGCTAAAAATGTTAGAGACTACTCTAGTAGAATCAAAATATATGCATACCAGTGGACGTCGAAAACCTGATTTAGTCAAAATCATGAATGCATAGGCTTTTAAAATACTGACCAACATTCACTGGATTATGCCGGAATTCGTCTACTGCTAACCTGTACCTTCTATGTTTTGACATTAAGTGAATCTTTAGTTAACTTATATATACATGTATATTCAAAAGTACATTTTTTCCAAAATGTGAAAGCAATTGCACAACTGTGTGCTGCTCATGCCGCAAAGTAGTTTGCTTCCCAATGTGAACACTCTACCTGCATTTGTGCGTTCTTGTACAATTTGATTTTATCGGAGCATTGTGCGCCTTTAAAACATTTTGTGAAATCTAATGGACAATGTGCTGTTCTCACATACATCTTTTCTTTGTGAAGCGTTATTAAAAAAGTATTTGACACACCGCCGTTCAGGTGTCTTGTTTAGCAAGGAATTATCAAATAACGTCCATAAAGGAGGACGGGAGTAAGCACTGTGGCCTGCTTACGAATTAGACGCTGCTGAGTGAAGAATTGCGCAATATAGGTCGCACTGCCTCTTCCACCCAACCTGGACAAGTGAGAGTCAAAAAGACCGGAATTTAGGATTGGAGAAAATGGCTAGCCTGCCTGGAACCGCATCTCAACTCCATACGCCACAACCAGCAATTACCAAAGACCGTTGACGAATAGCGATAGGGCCACAAGGGGTCAGAAGGAGGAGGGTGACTGGGCTGTCGTGCCTACCCGGCTAGAGCACAAGCGTATCTATCGGAATGGAATCCAGAATCAGACGACTGTCAATGCCATACCAGGTTGCGAAGGCCGTGGCTTGCTGAGCGTGGAAAGCAGACACCTACAGGCCTTTAGGCTTAGAAAGGCTTCATCTGGATAGGCACTGGCCTGCGAAATCACTCTACAAGTATTTGGGAATTAGGCAGTCTTCCACTGAGAGGCACGACCTTCACATCAATGTTAAAGCAGAAATATGTTTAAAACCAATTACGCCATCAGGTATTTTCAGATAATTCGGCGTGTATAATCACACGTATCATCTGTTGTCGGACACTGGCACCCAATTAATGGCTGCTGGATTTACCTACGACGTGGCACTAACATTGCTATTGCTCAAGGTTAACAGACGCTGCATGTTCCGATGTTCGGCTGCAGGCAGACACGTCTGAAATCAACATTAGCCTATTGAATACACTAGTTGCGACTGCTTACATCGCTGCGTGTTCACAATTTGCTTACAATAAAGCATGTCTGTGTAGCCGATAAACCCTTTCTGTTATATCTAAACTTTTGGATTGGTAAACAGCACACCTAGAGTCCGTCTCCGTCGGAACCCTTTTCCACCGTACGCGATCACATCATTTGCTCAGTCAGTCTTATTTCGCGTTGTCCCGTGTTGTATATTTGCTGCCTACATAAGGATTCTGTCTCAGTCGAATTTGACGGGTATGTTGCTAAATGGGGAACAGGTAACACAACCAGCTTCACAAGGACATAGATTCGTTTGATTGTCCAACGCGTTTTAAATCATATCATCCCTTGAGTTTGTCGCCTTTTTAAATATTTCGGTTTTATATTTTACTGACATCCACTCTCTGAGACAGGGAAGCCCGGTTTTGGTGGGTGATTCGCGGAATGACTTTACGCGCAACTTGGTTCAACAGTGTTTGTTTTAATCGGGCCAACTCCGTTTTATTAGCCTGTCATGCGCGCATTCTGTATCTTCGATGAAGACTAAATCGTTAACGACTTTCAAATGTTAGTGCGTTCAGAATTTCAGTTTTTTTTAAGCACGAAGTCTCTGGACCGCTAGTTAACTTAGGCTCATCGTAAATATGCAAAGGCGGGCATAAAACCTATTGTTGGAAGGGTCAATACCCCACAACTCACGGCTATCGAATTTAGCATCCTTCAAAATTCGAAACGGGTAGGTATTGAAATGACGCGAGTATTTTTGTTTTTGGGGCTAGACATTTTTAAATAAAGTAAACAGGAATTAAATGTGTGAAAATCCCCATTAATTTATTCAGAAGAGAGAGTGGCGAGTGAACGTTCCTTTCGGTAAAGTCTCATCAGGCCAATACAGTTACTTAGGGCGGGGTACAGTGAGTGAAACAAAAATCGATAAAATTTAGGTTTTAAATTACAGCCTCGGCAAGAGCGGAAGGGCGCCGAAAGTTGTATGTGGTTAGTCAAACGTTGACCGCGGTAAGCGCGGGGCCTGAACAAGGTTCTTTTGGGCGCATAGGGTCGGTTTTTGTAACCTTATGCCGGCCGCTTCTGCTGTTGCTAACAGGCGCTGGCCCAGTAGCTTAGGGTAGCTCGAGGGGACCTTGTAAATCACACGAAATGCTTCGGTGGGGTCCACACGATGCCCTGAGTCCACTGCAGTCGCAAGGATGGCGCTGTCTATTTTCCTTGTTTCACCCTTTGCCAGCCATGCAGGAAGGTGCTCTCGTATTCTTTTGGAAAGGCGCCGACTCGTTGATGACATCTTTGCGATTGCAACCACAGAAACCGACGTCGCTGCCCTCCTAAATGCTGCAAATCAGGCACATCCTTCGATCAAATTCACGTTGTAGATGGAGTCGGCTGGTTCGCTTCCTTTCTTAGATGTCCTTCTAAACAGGAGATCTGACGTTAGCATCCGAAGGAGTGTCTACCGAAAGAAAACCTGGTCTGGACAATAAACGAACTTCGCTAGTTTCGTATCTCTCCAACAAAAACGGAATCTAGTCAGGTGTTTGGCACAAAGGGCTAGAAACATTTGTTCGACAGATAGTATCGAGGAGGAACTTAGAAAAATCCAGGACATGCTTCGCGAAAATGGGTACCCTGACAGGTTCATTGCAAAGACCCTTGCCGAACGAACTGCAAAACCCACCACACTAACCGCCGAAAAGCAAACGTTGTTCCTTAAAGTCCCCTTCCAAGGAGACGCTGCAAGTGAACTCCTAAGAAGACGCCTTGAGCAAGCTGTCTCGGGAACCTTCCCAGCAGCAAGGGTTCGCATATCATTATCCACTAACCCTATTCTACGCGGAGAAGGCCATGATAGGCTGCCACATCAGACCGCCTCAATGTGCATCTACTCATTCACTTGCTCCTGTGGAGCGGGTTATATTGGTCGTACGAGTCGGCGCCTTTCCAAAAGAATACGAGAGCACCTTCCCGCATGGCTGGCAAAGGGTGAAACTAGGAAAATAGACAGCGCCATCCTTGCGCATGCAGTGGACTCAGGGCATCGTGTGGACCCCACCGAAGCATTTCGTGTGATTTACAAGGTCCCCTCGAGCTACCCTAAGCTACTGGGCCAGCGCCTGTTAGCAACAGCAGAAGCGGCCGGCATAAGGTTACAAAAACCGACCCTATGCGCCCAAAAGAACCTTGTTCAGGCCCCGCGCTTACCGCGGTCAACGTTTGACTAACCACATACAACTTTCGGCGCCCTTCCGCTCTTGCCGAGGCTGTAATTTAAAACCTAAATTTTATCGATTTTTGTTTCACTCACTGTACCCCGCCCTAAGTAACTGTATTGGCCTGATGAGACTTTACCGAAAGGAACGTTCACTCGCCACTCCCTCTTCTAAACAGGAATTACGATAGTGCGAATGCCACCGGACTGGACACACGGAGCTTCACTGCACAACATTTGCGACCTATCAATTTCGACTGAAATTATGAAAAATTCAGTTGAAACCTTCCGTACGCTCTTCAGTCAACACGCTTACAGATTTTCTACAAATAGTTCTGGTTTACCCTATAAAAAAACGATTTCGCTTTATACTCAGGTCTCATTAATATGAACACACTTTCTGTCTCTTCCCGGTGCAATTCTAAACAAGTTTGGAACGGAAATATTGCGAAACGTTAAACTAAGTCAGAATTTAGCGTCGAATATTTGGTTCATGACGGGACAGTTTTACGATATTCTTGAGTATTAGTATTGCTTATATTGTTCTACATGATAGCTAAGAAGCATTTGTCGAAAAAGAACCAGTACTAACCACCCAAACCAGCTTTCCGTAATGTTTCGAATTGTAAGCATTCTTCTGCAAAGTATAAATGTATCGGCGCTATGTCCGTATGTTTGTGCAATCACAAGACGTCGTTTTACCTGTCAGCGAACATTCTAATGCCACAATCTTGCACAATTTCTTTCTTGTGTTTGGTTGCAAAGTCAAGACCACATAGCAGGCCATTTGATTCTTGCATTTGTTAAGCTCATTGTTTTTTTCACTTTTACCTCCTAACGACGCTCGTATTTAGTAACACGTGGTGCTAGCAGCGTATGCCTCATGCGACATCAACCAAATAACTTGCATATTCGTCCTTTTTCAGGTGTAACTAAATAACCAATATGATGTACATCTCTTCGGCTACATTTAACTATATGCTTCGCATTATCTCAACAACCGTCTCCGTCGCGTACAAGATTTCAGGATCATGAACGAAACTGAGGTAAGCATTGCTTTTATGTGCGATTGCTTTATTCAATTTTTCCGTAAACAGTGACAATTTTAGAAACCTTATAACTAAGCTCTACTAATGGGCGTAATTATTTGTGTACTAAGGATTCGTCTGCAAATCAAAAAACAAATATTTAGCACACAATCAACAAACATTTGAAAAGCAATTTTGACCAAGACATTGAAGAAGCAAAATATTTTACAATCAATTTTGAATTCGTCCGATTATCATGCAGCAGCATAAATTCTCACTGTACATCGAGGACTTCCAAAAATCATTGCAAAAGTCAAACCGTGCTTTGAAGCATCCGTTGTTGCTAAAAGCAGATCCGAATTCCTTTGTCCGGTATAACTTTGGGCGGTGGTCCTGTTCTGAAGAAAAAACCTTACATTTGTTGATCAACACTTTGAGGTTTCAATAGGCATCCTCGTGTCTACTTCTTTTAGACGACTTATCATGCACGTGTATTTATGCTACTTATAATTATGTCCTGATTCCAACCAACAGACTGACCAATAATAGTATGCTTCTCTGTCTTTAATCCACTCAAAATTTTTACTGTCGAGTTGTTTGTCGCTTCCAGTGTGCCTTGGTTGTCTGTTATTTTAAATCTGCTCGGTGAGTTTATTCATATATTTCCAACCATAGTATTATACTTGTAAATATTGATCAGAATGCCATCTGAATTAAAAACTACGATGTTATCGACACCGACAATAATCTAAGCAAAAAAATGATTTTACGGTATAAGTAGCATTTCCATCAGTCGACGAAGATTATTCAAACCGTCTCAGCACTTCTGTACACTCTGGCGATTTTCGATAATTTTTCGTGAAACAAGACATTTGAGTGAGAGTATGTATGACGGGTGTTTGAATTAAAATTTATTGAACAAAATACGGCATGACATTCGATACCATTTTTTTTATTTTTCACGTAAAGGCCAAAGTCCTAAGGATCGCGCACAGAACATTGCATAAGAATACGCAGACTCGCGGACGATGGTTGTAAAAGAGAGAAACAATTTTTTTCCGCGCGAAAAATATAGGCGCATGCGCGCTTATTTTAAACATGTGGACTATTGAACATTTTAAATATGAGGATTATTGTGTCTTCCACAATGCTATTAGCCACTTATTCAACTTGCCTAATCATTGGGTATCAAATAATATGTACTTTAGTTTGTTAAATAATTCTTAGAATGGACAATATAATTCCTGCTCCCTTAGGCACGCAGAGATTTATAGTTACGAAATAGTAAAATTAAGCTAGGTTTTTTGAACCGGCCCCGGTCGGTTTCTGACCAACTGGCTTACGATGATTGCTATCCCTAAGCAAGTGGTTTACGGTTGATACGCAGAGGTGGACGATACATATCACTTTATAAATAGATGGCAGAAAGACACTTGGGTACGACAGAGAATCATGCCAATTGTTTAATCCTACCGTATTAGAATGAAAAAGATTGTATACTTCGGTGGCCAAAAAGTACTCTAACAAATCCCTTAGCTGATTAAGCAACATCCTAAGATGAAGGCAGTTGCTTCCGACGTGAGTCAACAGCTCACCTTTTTACAGCTATCATAATGAAACATTTATTTAAATCCAACGGTAGAGCAAACTAGTTCCCCTGGTGTCCCCACTTTCCAATCAATAATTGATCTGATTGTTTTCCTGATAATAGCATTCTTGCCATTGTGATTACTACCAGTCAATACAACTAATGCAAACGAGTTTGACATCGTCTTGATATGCAGGCAATATGCTACAACTGGATTTTTTGTGATTTTATAAAACAGCATTTGTCATATTTAATGGGCTTGACTGCTCCACATAAGGTCAGGAATGCAGAGATAACGTTTGTTTATGCAGATTACTATTCCCTAACAGTAGAAGTACGATCGAAATGGGCGATTCTGACGTATTGGCTGTTATTAGCTACCCATACGCGACAACAGTTCGGAATCGTTTTTAAACGTGCAGCGAGATTTTTGACCAGACTTGCAGTGGAAATAGTTGTTTATTATTAGTTTGACAATACTTCTATTGGAAACTCAGCGCGCAATGCGAGGTAAGGCAAAATGCGATGTCGCACCTCAAGTCCGTGTATAGAAAGGCGTGTATTGGTGACAGCCCACATAATCTGTCATGGGAATTCAAAAATGCAAGAGAACATTTTGCGTTATCTTTTTAATAAAGGCTTTCTTTCATGCATTACCCCATTTGTGAATGCTCGAAAGTTAAGTGATTATAAAGCAAGAACATAGCCGTGATGCGACAAGGTAGTAGTTAAAGAAAACGGATAAAGAACATCAGTACTATGCACGGTCTTTAAAATCATGAGGAGCCGCGAGTGAACGGCTCATCATATTTTTACTTAACAGTGCCAATAGTAAACTGGCTTATACATTCATCCGAGACTTCGTGCACAACATCTTTCAGGAAGGCTATGAAAGCTAGCTCCATATTTAGACACTTTAAGACTCTTATGGGCGCGGCCTACTACAGCATTCTGCGAGTCATGCTTCGTATCCTGAAAGCAGAAGGCGACTTGGTCTGCCAATGAAATTTATTTCGCTTGACTTTGGCACCGCCGCCTGGCGCATTTCTTGCACTATATACATAAGCAGAAAAATACTGTTCTTTGGAGACAACGCATTTGCAAATCAATGGGGATCTGGTCGGCGTTAGTAGTTGTATTTTGGCCTCTAATATGCGTTTCTGGCTGCAAACCATCTGAGAGTTATGGTATGCCATTCTTTACTGTTTTTGTAAAGTACGCGGTAATATAGCATCTTCCATTATTTTCCTTAAGTTAAGATAGCCAAACACTTTAAATTGATCATAGTCGTCTGAAGAGATTGTTCACTTAAAAAAAATAAGAGGAACGGAATAAGAACTTTATTTAACCCTCTACGTAGAATGCCGTACTTAATGATGCACAAACATGTCTTTGTATTTCGCCAAGTTAGGACATTTTTATAAAGTATTCGATAATTCCAAAAGGTTTGTACGACATCTTGCGTAAAAATTTAAACAAATGTGCCACTTATTCACCATCTGATTATTCGCTTGCATACATCTTCGGAACCATCATGGTAGCCACGGTCGTTTCCTGGTCTGTGGTTTCTATATAGAGTGACCAGCCTTAGTGTTAAATATTTACCCCCCGTTTATTGCAGAGCAACTGAAATGCAAAAACGATAACATGAGCCTTTATTATCTACTTCAACGGATTCCGTCAGGCTTTTGGAATATATATCATAGTCCAAATACGTACACTCATATGCGCCTGGATGTGTCAGACAAACCTACTATCGCTGGCTGTCATCGGCTAAATATTCGGCCGAGTTTTAATATGACAATTGTGTGTCAAGTTTACTTTCCGTATGTAAGATATTATTTGGAGCATTCGGTATGTTTACAAAAACTGGCATAATTGTTGAGCGCAATTACATTAGCTGTTATAAATTGTTTCACATGTAATAAAAAAAGCATTAGATTTTGTGGACAAAACGAGGTTTTTCTATGTTCTCCAGTTTATTTTGTGAACTGACACAACTACATTAGGATATTTTGTTTTTTTGCCTTCGCTACGAATAAACGATTGTATTTATTTTGAACACTTGAACTTCTGTACGCATAACTAAACGTAAATCTGCAAATTCCTTGAATATACTCTACTTTCAATCGCAACATGGACTTGCGCAGTATAAGTCTTAACCATGTGAAATTTAATTAGAATTCGGAAAGCTCTTTACTGACATCCGACGAGCCTATCACGGAAAGAAAGGCAGTGAACATTCTCGTGAAACGCCTCAATGCTGTGGCTATATTTGAGTACCGTGCAGAATGTGGTTTCATTTGGAACAACTTCCGTTTGCGACTTGTTGATGTTAACTTTTACGATCTGAAAGCTGCCGTCTCCCGTACACTTTCAACAAGGACAAGAGCACCTCTTAGTTTTTGGGCCAATGCATCCATATCACACCTTCCAGCTTACACAAAATCAGCCATGCGTATCAGTCCATTGCCTAGCTTTGCTTGTGAGACTCTGCGTACCCTTGTCTTCCATACAAACAGTTTTACTTGTTTAGAAATGTAGACATGTTTGTAAATTAAATTTTAAATATTCCATACATAGCAATACACGTTTGCCGCCAGTTCATTCCCTTTGTTATTTCGGCGGATACATGTATGTCGGAATCCAAGAACAGTGTGTTTTTTGAGTTTACCTTTGAAAGAGATTCGTATTGAACAGCTTAGGAGGCCAGGCATGGTAAAGACTTTTTATTTGCAAGTGACAATTGCCAGCAGAGACGTACACTGGAAAGGAAAGAACAACCGAACGTGATCATTATGTGTGCATGAGTAAACGGAAGTAAGCATTGTGGGAAAGTAGAAAGGCAAACTGCCTAAGTTTCTTAAATAATCCATAACTAAGTTATGAGCCGGCACATTAATCTTGTGTCTATTAAGTTAGGAAATCATTGTAAGTGTATTAGAATATAATTGTCGCCTAGGTCACAGCTTAATGGATACATTGTCATATCTGTAGCACATGATAAAGGAGGTGCATATGCGTTTGCGACTTTGGGGCACACTTATGATTTGAGTTACTTTTAATTATAAAAACCGATTGTGCAACGCCATCGATTATTTTGATGACAGTTTCATCCGTTATAATATATTTCTTTATGTCGCACCTCAATTATTTTAAAAAACATTGTCTTTTGTTCATATTTCCCGGTAAAATGGACAACAAGGTCTTATTTTTATGCACCTCGTTTTGTTGAATTTGGCTTGCCAAGTAGCAAGTAGCTTTTTATGAATTTATGATGTTTGTCGGTAGCACTTAACTCTACGCACGGGTTATTCTGCCGTCAATCCAATGCAGTTGATGTTAGAGGATAATTAAACGCAAATAGTTATTTTAAATGCAAAAATGGCTCCCATCGCAGGTTTTTAATAATTTTTTAGAAGGGAACATGCTCCGTGTTCGCGTACCCATGATATTCATAGGCAATGTTGAATTGCTAGTAAGAAAACTCCCACTATCACATACCGGTTGGCCAAACCAATTGGTAAGAGTTAGGAAAATGATAAGAAAGTGTTTTCCTCTAGACAAAGGTGTACGATGAGTACTCTTTGGTGTGATAATGTAATAATAACAATGGAATGATTTTACACAATACAAAAATTACTAAAAATAAGCCTAGGTAATAACTGGGCGAATTGTGACGCACGCATGCCAAAATTGTAGTAGTTCGGTTATGTCGCGCAAGTCATCTATATCATATACGGAGGTCAAAAATGATGTCGATTATTTGGTGTTCATTAGGACGTTACAGCGCATACTCCTTATTTTTGCTAACAGCAAATATACAGCTCCGTGACGACCGTGTCCAATGAATAGCGCGCTCTTGCTTCTCCCTTCTTCTTTCTCAGCCACTTTGCGAGATGATGAGTTCGATTAGAAATCCAAAACACCAGGCCACCAAGGCTACCGCTGCACATTTCGCATCGTTTTTGTGCGCCGCTTACGCACATCATACCCACCTGTATCTGCTCGGCGTAGGTGACAGTTGCAAAGATGCATGCAAACTGTTAGGACAGCGCTGGTAGACATTCTGCTGCTCGGCACCACAGCCGCAACCGATTGGTCTGGGCATCCACCTTACATTTTGTATCGAAGGCGAGCTATAAAGATCAGGATGCCTGTGACGATGACCGTTCAATAAACAACGCCAACATTGTCGATGTCTGCTAGCTTGCTACCCTTTCAAGTCCTAGCTAGGGTGTTTTTGACAAAAAAATGCCTCAAAAATCTAACAACAACGATTTTTTTCTAGAAAATTTTTTATGAAAACCTTGTCATTGCTCCTGTAATTTTCGAAATCATCCGCATGACCTATGGCAGTTTAATGCTGCCGCAAATTTTCTGAACATTTTCCACTGGCCTTTCGCGCATGGGGGATTTGGTGTGACTGGAAAATTCGACACCCAGTTCCTCAAAAAAGAGGTCGATTTCCCTTGAAACGAGGTTTAATCGCAGCCTTCTAATATTTTAATTAGGAGGGAAACTAGCTCCGTATTCGTGTACTCATGATATTCATATATGATTTTGATGTGCTACCAAAAAAACCACGAACGTGAGCGTCAAGATGATTTGGGAAAATTTACCTCGAGATAAAGACGTTTGATGAGTACTCTTCAATGTAAAAATGTAACGATAACACTGGAGAATTTTACACAATATGAAAAATTACCAAAATATGCCTCAGAAAAACCGTGCGAATTATGACGCACGCATGTCAAAATTGTAGTTGCCCGCTTGCGTCTCGTCAGCCATTTATATCCTGTTCGTAAGTCGCAGATTATGCTTATAATTTGGAGTTCACTAGGACACCAAAGCGCAGATACTTCACTGCTACTAGCAGCAAATATGCAGACCCTTTTTCCTTCTCAGTCACTTTGCGAGATGATGCATTTGATTGAAAATCTAAACGCCATGCCGACATGGCTTAAGTTGCACATTTTGCATCGTTTATGTGCGCCGCTTATGCACATCATGACCACCCCTATCTGATTGGCGTAGATGACTGTTGCAAACCTCCATGCATGCTGTTAAGTCACTGCCAGTAGACATTCTGTCATTCGTCACCGCAGGCAAAACTAATAGTTCTAGGCATCAAGGTTGCATATAGTATCCAAGGCGAGCTATGACGACCCGGATGTCTGTGACGATGCCCGTTCAATCCAGAAGGCCAACTTTGTCGATCCCTAAAAACTCGCCTCCCTTGAAATCTTAGCCAGGGGCTTTTGACAAGGATAATCTCTTCAAAGTCTTAAAATTTCCTTTTTTAGAAAATACTTATGAAAAACCTGTCAATGCTTATGTTTTTTTGGAAATTATCAGTAGGACATGTGGCGTTGTAATGCTTCCGCAAATTTCAGAATACTTTCCACTTATTTTTTTGCGCCTGGCAACTTTGGAGCGGCTTGAAATTTCTAAACCTAATCCCTTTGCAGTGAGACCCCTTTCCTGTGACACATATATTTCATAAAGTTGAGTAATGTCAAGGTTTATGCGTTGCTTCTGCGTGGGTGAAATAAGATCCGAACATCGTCACTGGCAGTGGATCCATGAGCGGTGTATGGGTTTGATTGTATGACTCCTGAATATTTCTGCGCGAGACATCTTGTGTTAAGTGCGGTTGTAAAGGTACGAATAGCGACTTCACGTCCAAATTGTGGAGGATTTCGTCTGAATGAATCTTTCAAACTGGGATATCTATAGGGCATTGAGGTGCTGTGCGACTTGAGGTTGATGAGGTACGATGAAGAAAGTTTGGTTTCGGTTAATCTACTTTTCGTATGTGCAGATGTGTGTTCATGTTTACAGCCGTAATTCGCTTAGGGAAACATTTGATTTGCATATATTTTGCAGATCGTAAATTCGAACAAGATCAATGTCCGTTGGATTTTAATTGACCTTGCTCGCTTCGCAAGATCATGCTTTGCACTTGAGTTATTCAAATCGTTTTTTTTTCATTGATTTGTTGCTCCTTTATTCAGCGTCCTATGCTGGTTCGTTAAACCCACGACACCAACTATAACCCTCAGTATCTCATTGGAGTATTCTCAAATTAGCACGAAAGCTAATAATTATGTTTTTTAGACTTTTTGTCTGTCGTGCGTTGTCAGTGTAAGCTTACTGTTATTTGCTAGTGTAAAACACACCTATTTTAAACAAACCGTTTCTGCTCCCGCTTATTTATGGTTTGCGTTTACGGTGATGAATAATTACTGGCTTACATATGTAGGTTTATCAACCCAGATTTTCAGAAAATAATATAACTATGAACTTTACTACTGTCTCATTTTATTTTCCCATTCCTTCTTCCTCCAACCTTATGACTGATGATTACCAAAATACCTTTAGTTTGATATGTATGCGAACAATGATTGTGTTGTTCATCCTCCAAGAACTCTTTAAAGCCAACGGCTATCCGCGAACATTCGTTAAACGGAGCCGTAAGCAACCAAGGAATCGGAATGGAAAACCTATTCAGAAGAAATCGTGGCGGAGCATTCCATACATGAAAGTCGTAACCAGAAGCCTCGCGCCGCTCGGAATAGGCGTTGCCCACAGGCCCGACTCAACAAATGACATTATTAATATATTAGGATGGAATGACGCTCACCGATCTGGATATTGAACTCACACTTCCTGTTGTGCCTAGCGGCTCTCTCTCGAGACGAAATATATCGTCGACACAAATGTAAGCAGAAATATAGCAATCAACACATGTTATGTTCTGCAGAAGAGAACAGCAATCGAAACCGCCACTGAGCGGAGGACGTCTGCTTGTATGCCTTTCGTGAAAATTAATGGGGTTTTATGCGGTCAGTTGCAAGCACCAGCTCCATGCAGCAACATGTACATGCGAACATCCGAATGCGATCGGACTACTGGAGGTTTAAAGGAGTTCATAAGCACGTTTGCTGTTGTGGTCAATGCGAGGTAATCTCTAAGGTTTTGGACAAAACCACAATTTCTCACAATCCAGAAGGTATGTATGCAATGTGCTTGGGCATATTTGTACTCAAGAGTAAATATTTTATCCATATCACCTTTGCATCAGTAAGATATAGTCTAAAGATCCTTCGCAATTTTGTATGACCTCATGTGATTTTTTGGAACGAACTGTGCTATTTTCAAGCGCGAAATGTCAAGCATGGCTGACATATTTTAGTTACGAACACATAAGTCGGCGTATAAATTTCTAAATAAATCATTATTTGTGTCAGATCTTTTTATGGCAAAAATACATGTTGTCTTTTGGACGCTCGAGACACTTAGATGAGGGTTTCAGATAAAACAGAATGATTATTCCGCGGTCGTTTTAATTCATTTGCGTTTGACAGGCGCCTGTTGTCGTCCTCATTCTTTGTTTTTATCTCGCAGTTTCGCACAATTTTCGAGGTTAATATGCAGCTTCCATTTGTTGAACCATTCACGAAGTTTGTCTTTCCAAGTTACTTTTAGGTTTGTATTTGATCGATCGCAATTTTCAAGCACGGCTTCTTCTGCATTAAAAAGCACTTCGGCTGAAACGATTACACAATTCGCCGTGAAATCATTTTCTTTTTTACATAAACTAAAGTTTGAAATTTCTTCTGCATGCACCTTAACACATTCATTTCGGCCAAATTTGACCGTCATTCGTTTATGCAGCCAACTTTAATTTTTTTAGGCCTCTGATCGGTTACTTGATCTGTCTTTCATGGGAGTATGCGGTTGGGCATTTCACATATTTATGATGTCGCACAGAACCGTCAAAACACGGATATTGCTTAACTAAATGCTTCTCCTTGTCAGGAATGCGGACAATTGTCAGCAATCTTAACATTGCACAAAAATTACACCGAATGTGGTGCAAGTACATTATACCAATGCATCTTAGTTTCATGAGATATAATCATTCTCTAATAAAATTTGTAGGGTGCTATGCCATGAGCGTTCGTGTAATACGGCCGCTGTTTATTCTTCCCTGTGAGTGCACATGCAATACGAGCTACTTAGACGCTTGAGAGGAGCCCACCTAGTTATGCGGTCGACACAATCTGACAACTGTTGTAAGCAGTTGCGGCTGTCGATGATATGTAATTAATACCACTGGATCTCCCCAGTGAAATTAAAGCAAACCCTATATCCTGCTGAACAAACTGTGATATTCCGATCAAGAAAGACGAAATATACGCCTTCAAGAATTCAACGTCAGAAACAAGCAAGGATCGAACGCAAGATCCTATTATTACTTTACATATGTACGTACACAGGTTTTTGGAGTTGTGTCAAACACAATGGCGTACATCATGTGATATAGATATGTGTTTTAAATTATAGGGCATCAAAAATAGATGAAAAATTGATGGACCTCGCAAATAGCTATTTTCTAGTAAGTTGTGATTTACAGCAACTGGAATTATAGTTTACTCACATTTCGGCACTCTAGAATGTTTAAGATACATTGTGAATATGTTAAATGTCGTTCAAACATTACAGATCCACCAAAGTTATTCACCTTTTAATGGCGAATTACACAATGCGACATTAATTATCATCCTAAGTAACTCAGTCAAATCAACAGAGCTTTTGGAGTTTCTCAATTAAAGCTGCTTTATTTTTACAAGTTCTTGATTCAAAATCATTTCATTGGGCTGGCAGATATTAGGTAAGTCTAAGTCCTGCTTATGCAAAGCCAATTTTTTGGGGCGCAGCTAGGAATAACGTTCAACCTGCAAACCGCATTAGGCGATACAGATTTTTTTGCTTTACCCTTTTGCACACGCCGTATACCATAAATAAACTTACGACCCGTCGGCGGATTCGGTTGTCCGGTTGACAAATGGACCTGTAGTATGCCATTTCCAAACAACTATCCATGTTTTTTAAACTTGACCTTTACTAATCTAGCTCATATCTTTTTCTTTAATAACGTAATTAAAAGGTTTTATCACCGCAACAAAACTCAGTGTCCGATGCTTAATTACATCATTTTGAGTGACATTTTACGCGCAAAACAATTCAGTTAGAAGGCCATCGATTTTTCATGGGCTCAAACGCCGGAGAACAAATCAAAAACACGAGGTCACTGCACGGCGCTTTTTTAAGCTTAACCGTAAAAGAACCTTATGCATTTGCGATATTTTTGGCGGAGTGGAATCTCCTGGTGAGAGCTAAACCCCTTCGTTCCACCACAACGATTGTATACTTGTGTGGCCAAACTAATGCGCTAGCAAATGCCTTAGTTGATTAATCAACATCCTAAGATGACGTTAGTTGTCTCGGACGTGGATCAAGAGCTCAATGTTTGTCAGCTATCCTATTAACACTGTTTTATTTAAATCTAAGGGTAGAACGGAAGAGTTCCTTTGGTGTCCTCAGCTGCTAGTCAGTAATTGATATGATGATATGTCTGGTCATACCATTGTGGTTGCGAGCCTTCGATATAACTAACGCATATGATTTGAAATCATCAGAAATTTATAAACGTATTGCAATGTAAGCAAAATACTCCAACTGGATTTTATGTTATTTGATATAACAGCATTCGCCATTTTCAAAATTGAATTAACTGTTTCACATATGATCATCAAGACACAGAAATTGATTATTAGTTTGACACTACTTATATTGAAAATTCAGCACTTCATTCAAGGTAAGGCAACAAACGATGTCCGTGTTTATAAAGATGTGTTTTTTTATGACAGCCCACATAGAATGTCACTGATTTATCGGTTAAACTATTAGTCGGGTGCTTGAGGATGCAAACGTACATTTTACTGTTTTGCCTTGATAAAGGCTTTCTTTATTGCACTGCTCCATTTGTTAATGCTCGAAGGTTGAGCCCTTATAAAGCCACTAAATACCCTAGATGTATCTTGGTGGTACATTGAAAAAACGGATTAAGGACACCAGTATTTAGCGCGGTCGTTAATAACGTGAGCCTCCACGACTTAACAGATATAGCTTATCAGATTTATACTCAAAAAACGCGGATAGCAAGCGGTCTTTTCTGTTTATCCGAGGCTCCTTGCACAAGATCTTCGAGGAAGGCTATGAAAGCCAGCTCCAACTTTTGACACGATGAGATTTTCATTGGCGCGGCCAACTACAGCATTCTGTGAATCATGCTTCGTAGCCTGCAAGCAGAGGGCGACATATTCTGCCAATGACATTTATTGCAATCTCCAATTAATTAAGCTTAACTTTGGCAGCGCCGCATGGCGCATTTCACGTACTATAAACACATTCAGAAACGTGATATTCTTCGCAGTCGACGCTTTTGCAAATCAATGGGACTGATTTCGACATTAATGGTTGTATTGTTGCCTGCAATATGCGCCTACGGTTGCAGACACACTGAGGATAATGGTGAGCCACTATTTACTGCGTGTGTTGGGTACGCAGTAATTTAGATTCTTCAAAAAATTTCCCTCAATTCAAGAAACCGAACAAAGTCTAAATTGATCAAATTCGTGTGAGGAGAGAACATAGCCTATATATAACCCTTAAGTAGAGGGGCTTACTAAAAGGTGCTAATACATGTCATTTAATTCGCCAAGTTAGGATAATTTATTAAGTACTTAAGCAGTTAATAAGGTTTCGAGGACATTTTTGCGAAAAAATAAGCGTATGTTCCATTTTGTGTAAGCACATATTTTTCACACACAATTGTAATTATATGCCATGGAGATTAATAAGTAATATATTTGCATATGTTAATGGCACGCCATATAATGAGATCATTAAAAGTGCTGTTATATCCTGTAATACTATAAACTACTTTCTATGAGAATTTGTACTTGCAAAAATACGCCCATTTAGTACAATCATCGGTGTACATATCGCATAGAGTAAACAAGAATTTAACAATTGACTACCCCGTTCTACAGTAACAAATGGACGAATTAAACCTTTAAAAATGGTCGGAGAGAATACTTTTCGTAAATAATTTGCAACACCTGGTCGGTTGGGTGCCGGTCTCACGGAAATAACGTGCAAAGTCAACTGAATTCAACTATTACACTTGCTAATCACTATTGCGATTGCGACCATTTTCATCTTGGGATATTGACAACAGCGATTTATATTTCAATACCTTAAATAAAAAAGTGAATAATTTTTACTCAGCACTTGGATATTCCCTCTCCGTGACCATCATGATGGTCACGTTGCTTTTCCCGTCTGTGCTCGCTCTAAAGAGTGACCAGTCGTAGCGTCAACCTGAAGATGCCACAGTGAAATTTATTGCTAAAATACTAATCCGCCGTTTTTCTAGAGTCAATAAAATGCAAAAACGATGGCATGGACCATTATTATCTGCTCCAACAAATTCCGTCAGGCATATGGAGTATATTCCATAGTCCAAACACCTGCACTCGGATGCGACTGAGAGTGTCAGACAAACCTTCCATCGTTGGCTGTCACCGGCTAAATATTCAGCCGAATTTTAATATGACAATTGTGTGCCAAGTTTACTTTCCATATATAAGATATTCTCTGAAGCATTCGGTAGGTTTTTAACAATTAGCAGAACTGTTGAGTCCTTCTACATTTTTCGCAATTGGTTGAAAAAAGATTGAATTTAGTGGACCAAACGAGATTATTATATTTTATGTAGTGTTTTTTTAAATGCCAGATCCACTTTAGGAAAATATGTTATTTCGTTTTCCATGAATACAAAACGGTAGTTATTTCTAACACTTGAACTTTTGAAATTATAACTAAACGCAATTTTGCAAATTTCTTGAATATACTCAATTTTCAATGACGACATGACCCTGTGCAGTGCAATGATTTATCATATGTAATTTGCTTAGAATTCGGAAAATTGTTCGCTAATAACTGACGGGCCGGTCACGGAAGGAAAGGCTGTGGAAATTCGAGTAAAGCGCCTCAATGCTCTGGCTACATTTGAGTACCGTGCAAAATGCGGCGTTATTTGGAACAACTTACGTTTGCGTCTTGTTGATGTCAACTTTCACGATCTCAAAGCGGCTGTCTTCCATACGTTTTCAACAAGAACAGGAGAACCTCTTAGTTTTTGGGCCAATGCATCAATATCACAACTTCCAACTTACACAAAATTAGCCTTGCATAGCAGTCCATTACCCAGCTGTGCTTATGAAACTCTGCATGACCTCCTATCCCATACAGACAGTTTATCCTGTCTAGAAACATAGACATGGTTACAACTGCAATCTTGAATGTTCAATATTTAGCAATACACGTTTTTCTACCACTGCATCGCCTTTGTTATTTCGGCGGATACACGTACGCCTGAATCCAAGAAAAGCGTATTTTATTGACTTTGATTTTTAAAGTGAATTGGATGCTGCATATTAGGAGGTTAGACATGGTAAATAGTTTGTATTTGCAAATAACTTCGGCATGCAGAAACGTACGCTGGTAAGAAAAGGATAAGTGTGTGTGTGATCACTGTAGTGGTCCAGTTATGTCGCGCCAGTCATCTATATCATATATGGAGGTCAAAAATGATGTTGATTATTTAAAATTCACTAGGATGCTACAGCGCACACCTAATTGTTGCTAACAGCAAATATACGGCTCCGTGGCGACAGTGTCTAATGAATACCGCGCTCTTGCGTCTGTCTTTTTCTTTCTCAGCCACTTTGCAAGATGATGGATTCGATTGGAATTCTGAAACGTCAGGCCGCCAAGACTACTGCTGCACATTCCGCATCGTTCTTTTGCGCCGCCTACGCACATTATGACCGCCTGTATTTGCTCGGCGTAGAAGACAGTTGCAAACATCCATGCAAACTGTTAGGACAGTGCCAGTAGACATTTTGCCACTCGGCACCATAGCCGCGACCGATGGTTCTGTGCATCTACTTTGCAAATGCTATCCATGGCAAGCTACGACGACCGGAATGCGTGTGACGAACGCCATTCAATCAACACCGCCAACATTGTCGATCCTTACAAGCTAGGGCGCATTTGACAAGGTTTATGTCTCAAAAGTCTGGCAGCTATACTTTTTTAGAAGACATTTAAGAAATGCTTGCTTCTGCCCGTTTTTTTCGTTATCATCCGCATGGCATGTGGCTTTTTAAGGCTGCCCCAAAGTGCAGCAGAATTTCAGCCATCATTTTGCGCATTGCGGCCTTGATGTGGCTTGAAAATTCGGCACACCGCCCCTCAGCAATGAGATCTGTTTTACGTTACACGTATTTCATATACAATTCAGTAATATCAAATCATATGATTTATTTTTGCCTGGCAGAATTAGAATTAGAACAACGTGCAGGGTGTTGATCCATAAGCGGTGTATGGGTTTAATTGTATGACTCCTGAATATTTCTTTGTAAGACATCTTGTGTTAACTACGGCTGTAAAGATAGGAATAACGACTTTATGTCCACAGTGAGGAGGATGTCGTCCAATTTAATCTTCCGGACTCGAGTATTTGTATGTAATTAAGCAGCTGTACGACTTGAGGTTGACGAGGTATGCTAGCAGAAGTTCCGTCTCCGTAAATCTAACTTACTTACGTTTAGATGCGTCTACCTGTTTACAGTCGTGATTTGCCCGGTGAAAAATTATGTTTGCGTAGAATAGTTAAGATCAGATCAGATTACAGATCATAAATTATAGCAAGATCAATTTCCGGTGGTTTGCAGTTGACCTCACCCGCTTTCCACGATCATATTTTGCACTTGAGTCATTCAGTAGGATTTTTCCAACTGCTTTATTCCCCCTTTATTTTGAGCCCTGCGCTGGTCCGCTTAACCTATTTCATTAAGTATAACCCTCAGTTTCTCATTGCAGTCTCCTTAATTTAGTTTGAAATATTTTACTTTTTTGTCATTGCTTTTATCTCTTAAGTTTTGTCAATGTAAGCTTAATGTTATTTGCGAGTATAAAACATGCACATATTAAAATTGTATGTCTGTTCCCGGTTATTTGCAATCTGCGTTTTCAGCGTCAATTACGCACTTGCTGTTTTTCCCAAAATTAACTTTTTGTTTTTAGGAAAGCATTTAATTACCTAAACAGAACATGGACCAGACAGTTCGGACAGTGTAGAAGAGCGTATACTGCTTATTCAGGTAAATATAATTAACCAATCTTCTTACACTCTAGCACGTGTCTTCTGCGCAGCATACATTATATACTGTTATGTTGCCTAAAATAGAGGACACTGGTATCCGCAAAAATCGTTAAATACTAGCGAGATCAGACTCAACTTAATCCCTTTGTGAACTAAAACAGACAACCAGCGCTTTGCATATGACATCGAATGCACATTTTGACGGCCTGCATACGTGTGGTGGTGGCCGCTTAGTCAACAGCGGCAACATTTTCCTTAAGTATAAATTTGTCTGCCTTGCTTGTCTTAACCATAGGGCTTTATACAAAACCAATAACTCGAAAGTCCATACATCCTTCAAAATACAGCAATCTACAGTGCTTAGGCATGTTGCCAGTCGTTTGATATGACATCTATAATACGCAATTAATTTTGCGTTATAGAACAAAACAAATACTGTGATACAGGGCCATCAAACCTTTTTTTTCGCTGAGTTCCACCAAATCCGTATGTCCAACGAATCTGTAAACAAAACGCTGGAATTCACCTTCGCAGCCAGATTCCTGTTCTAATTAATAAAAGGTCACAGAACACTTAAGGCGCCTTAGATGCCTCACATTGTGGTCTTATTTCGCTTTGATAGATTCTGATAGACAAACTCTCCGTCGTTCGCTTAAGGAAATTGGGGTAGAAGACATTGGACAACGAGTGACACTAAGGAGGGCAGAACCTGAAACAAAAAGGCTTCATAAATCAGTCAGTTAAGCCCAGACGAGGTCATGTCCGTCACATATGCCAAACGAGGCGATATGTGCTACGATTAAGGTTCAAACTAGTCAACATGTGCACAGTTATGCTTTCCAACCGACGACCCACTGGAGTACGATTTCATGCCGTGGCCTGTCTAGGTCAAGTGCAGTCGTCGTGTGGGATAGTCTTTATACTGTCTAACCTCTCAAGCAAAGAAGTGAGAGGGAATGCATGCTACCATAGTGTCAATGTTGCGGGCTAATAAGCGACACATATTTGGATTGAGATGCGCAGGAATAGACTAGAAAAACCCCAAAGAAGACGCCGACACATGGCATTTGACCACAAGACTCCACAGGCCTCTCTTCTTTCAGCCCAAATGATTCGGATCAGGACTAAGAACATATAAGCGATCTGACGGTTTAACTCGTAAACAGCAAAGATGGAGTCACGTGAGAAGTAAATGCGCATATTCAACTCGGTTTATTTGACCATATTCCTTTAACCGGCGTGTGCTCTTTCCTATCAAACCCGCAACCACAAATTCTGAGGCATCGAAATATTTGGAAAAATGATTTAACGGAATGAGACGTGCTGTTTTCAGTAAATTCTAGTCACTTAACACGGATATTCGGAGGTATTCAGGCAATAATCCCGCGAGATTAATGTTAAATGCTACAAAGAAATATGGGTTGTCTGGACTACTTTCAAGCGCCGTCTGACAGTATAATTTATTATTTGTCCCAGGAGGTTTTACGGGTACATCAGCAGTTGGAGGCAAAATGGAAAAAATCACGTGTCTAAGTGAAAATCTGGGGAACGTGCTAGTTGAATGAACCCAGAATGTACAATTACTTAGTTTTTTGCCGCCTTTTACTTCGGCGTCTTCTAAAGACAATCGGGATTTTAAAGTGGTCTAAGACACTCGGAATTTCGGATGGAATATGAACGGATGGCAGACTCAAGTAAACAATGTATATGCCAGGAAGTACGCAGGAATGTACGAATCACCAGACCAAGGTTTGATGAATGTGCTTAGAAATTAAATATTATATTTTGTGAAGAGGTTCACAGATTTCCACAAAAAAGGTCTCAATATCGAGGAGGAATAAATGATTTACTGAAATATTAACACCAAGCTAAGTGAAAGACGATACCTCATGGGAGAGGCCATTGAAATTTGGAGGACCAAAATACGGCAAGGGAAGTTTTGATGGTGGGTTGCAAGCTACACATTAAGCTGACAAAATAAAACAACACAAAAATTGCCTCGACTGTACGACAACGAGAACGAGAGTAGTAGTATAATGATAGCCAAAATTTAAATTTTACAAAATAATGAATCATGGGTTAGGGTGTGAGGATTTGAAAGGCAATCATTGTCGGCAGTAGGACTTTTGCAACGGCATGGAAATGCATGCAAGGATGCAACTCTATATGACACGATCCTCAATCTACTGACAGTTAAGTAGGTTCGTTCTCTATTCTCTCGCCAAAGGAATATCCGGGCTAACAGGAGACCACGGCTGGAGAGGCACATACGGATTCATTCCTTAGGAGTGGATGGCGCTGGACGTTATATAATTAAGAGAATCCGTATATGTATACATTGAGTTACTAATCACCTTCCCTTAGTGCAGAGCGGACCACAAGAACGGCATCATCAAGGCTAACACGGTTTGTCTAATATGCAATTAATAAGAGGTTGGGAGCAACCTGATACAAGATAAATTTGCAATATCTAACAGGACTCGTTCACCAAGCCTGAGGATTGCGGATGAATGATTTGACGGGAATGTTACATAATTATTAAGACTAAGACTGATGCTAATGTACAACAAGAATCGTGAGTCCTATTCCTTATTTACACTTGTTGATAACTCCAACTGAGAATGAAATAATGCTTTTGCGAATTTTTAGTGGTTCATATTGACCTAACTGTGAACAACGAAGCAGATGTCCTTACAGTTATATCAGCATAAATTATTTGATTTGAGAAATACTTAAGGAGACAATTTTGGCCACGATCCGGCACTTCAGTATTTGATCCAAGTACCATACAAAAGTGCTTTATTGTCGTTGTCACAAGATGGCAGCTGAGAAGACACAAATACAGTGAGACGATGTGTAATCCTAACTGAAACATCGATTTTTCCGCAAGCACATGCATTAATGCTCATTGATAGGCATGCATACCCTAAATATTCTTGCATATTTTTGGAGAAGAAGAAAAGGAAAAATAAGGGGAGAAAGACGAATTTAAAGAAAGAATAAGAAATGTGCGATTTAGTGTCTTTTTATTACGATGGTAATACGCCTAATGCTCTCATGAAGGTTTTGATTGTTAGATGTGATATACGTCTTGCAATACCTTGTGACGTATAATAATCTGAACCTCACGGCATACGCACATTTGTAACACAGAAAATAGCTTGGAATTCTTTGTCTAAATATGTTCAAGTAAACTTCACAAAATAACGAATTATGAGGTTTTTGGCAGTATAAAGTCTGCAATTTCGTGCAAATGCATGCCAAGATAAATCTTCATATGGCACGATCCCCAGTCTACCGACAGTTACGCGGGTTCTTTCTGTATACCGTTGCCAATGTAATTTCCGAGCCAAGAGGAGACCACGGCTGGGGAGGCACATGCGGATTCATTTGTTAGGAGTGGATGGCGCTGGACGATATTAAATGCGGCGAGTAATCAAGAATACCTTTATATGTATACACCGTGATCCTCACCACGTTATCCTATTGCAGAATGGACCACAAAATCGACATCACCAACGGTACTATGGTCTGGCTAACATGCAAATGACAAGAGGTTGGAAACAAACTTACAGTAAACAGCTTTACAATATATTACACAACTCGTTCAGGAACTTGAAGTTTGGCGGACAGCAGACAATGGATGAGGGATTTGATAAGTGTGTGAGAGAATTCTTAAGACTTAGGATGATGCTTAATGAGCAACAAGAGTCGGGAAACTCAGACTCCATGTACACATGCTGGTAACTCCATCTGAGAATAAGTAAATGATTAGGCGAATTGTGAGTGATTTATTTTGATAGTACTGCGAAAACCGAGGCCGATTTCTTTACAGTTCGTTCAATATGAATTGTTTGGGTAGAAAAAGAATTAAGAAGAAGGTGTTGGACACGGTCCGGCACGGCAGTTGTTGATCCGCGGACTATCTTAAAGTGTATATGTGTCGCTGTCACACGATAGAAACTTACAAGACGCAATTGCAGTGACCTTCTCTCGTCCAGCTCGCTGCAGTGTGCTTCTGCCCTTCTGTACAGTGTTCGCACACAGCTGCGATTGTGGCCTAAGGGGTATTTACTGAGGAAGCTCAGGATTTGGCGTGCATTAGTGGCCTTCCTATATACCGTCGTTTTTAAGTGCCCATTGGGTTTCCGATAAACGAGAACGTCCAGGAACGACAGTAGTTTTTGGCTTCCGCCTCCATTGTGAACTGGATGTCAGGGAAAACAGAGTTCAGGACATCATGGAATTCTTGGACATTTTGCTGCATAATTATAACGAAGGTATCATAGACATATCGAGTCCAAAATTTCGGCTTATAGGCTGCGAAACTAGGGTCTCTACTTTGTGGAGAACTGACTCTGCGATGAAACCCGAGCACGGCGATCCCATTGGCGTCCCCTTGACCTGCTCGTAGGTCGTACCTTCGAAGGTTAAGTACGTCTTCAGGCAGATTCTCAACAATTGGACGAGATGTCTCCATTTTATCGTCACGTCCGCTCGTCGTACTGACTCTCGAGCAGCTCGCTGACCGTTTCGACTGCCAGGTCTTGCGGAATCAAAGTGAAAAGAGAAGTGACGTCGAATGACACCATGACCTCGTCCTCGGTAAGTCTCATCCTTTTGATCCGCTCCAGGAACTGAGTCGCTGAACAGACTGTCGTGCCCGCGTCCGAGGTGAGAGACTTCAGGTTTCGGATCATCCATTTAGCCAAAGTAAATGTAGGTGCGCCGCGCAATGATACGATTGGCCGGAGGGGCAGCCCGGCTTTGTGAACTTTTGCAGTCCGTAAAATCGTGGTGCGGCCGTGTGGCCAGTCGTACCGATTTATGTATTGCCTTGCGAGAAGAGGTTCTAGGACAACATCCCCGCCCCTTCCTCCATGCCGCCCTGACTTTATATGTAAGAAAACCCGAGTTGACATGACTGTCACCCAACTATAAATGTTGTGAGGCGCGATACCACACTCACATTCGACGATGGAACGTTGTATGCATTTAAAACTTAAAAACAGTAAAACAACCCAACCCCAAGTGTGGGGCATATATATGGCTGAATGACGACGGCTAAGAAGCCAGAAATGGCCATTCCAGTCTCCCTTGTCTTTGTCGGTAATTGTATTTTGCCTACATATCATGCGCCGCTGTGCGGCTGCTGGTTGGGCACGAGAGAGAGCCCCTAAGGCACAACGGAACGAGTGATTTCCCTAAAAACGATCGATGGACCCCCACAACCATTGTATATTCCCGATTGATAACCGACAGGCCAACAGGCTATTGGTTCAGTGGTTAGAGGCGTGGACTCCTAACAAACAGGTTGCGATTTCGAGCCTCAGGTGTGCCACACTTCGAGGTTGGGTATGACTGGCTGACGACGGCTAATAAGCCAGAAATGGCCATTCCAATCTCCCTTGTCTTTGTCGGTAATATCATCCTGTCTTCGTCAAATGCCTGCTACAAATCTCTGACGGAATGTCAAATCTGCGATCGCCGTTAAATCGCCTAACTTATGACTGTCTTATGCAAGCTGAATTTGAGGGACAACTAAGTGGATCTGTGAGTATGACATCATGGTTGTACACATGTTTCCTGACATTCTGGGTGCTCTTTCGCCTAGCGCAACAGAACGCTCCTTTTGAACATTTATTCAAACTTTTCAAATTAAAATCATTACGCTCACGAGGCATACTTGTGTAAATCGATAAAGCAATTTCAGTATCTTCACCATTTGACGCCTGATGTTGTTCCTTTCCTGTGTAAAGATCGGCGTTGCGCCCGAAAATGGTAAGAGGACGATTGTAATTGCTTATCTCACTCCACATTTGGTTGCTAAGTTGACCGAAAGATAAAGACTATGGCAGCATGCGTTCCCTTTCTTGTCTGTGCTTGAGAATTCAGACAGTATAAGCACCAGCCTAAACGACTATTGTAGTTGACGTGGACAGCGGCAGGGTAGGTGATCTGCTTCAAAGCCTAACTGTGCACACGCAGACTGGTTTGAACCTGTATCGTAACAAATATCGCCCCCTTTCGTAATCGTGGCATGCATGACCTTGTCTAGGCTTAACTGACTGCTTTATGGAGCCTTTGTTTTTCAGCATCTGTCCGCTTTAGTGTTACTGTTCCACTAATTCGTTTATTGTCCCTCGAAAATGAGACTCTTTTCACGGAAATCTGTGAATATCTTCATGACTCATGACGTTTACCTTCTAAACACAAGCCTCGACCCTAGGTCGCGTGATTCTTAAATGTCTGCATTCTTCCTGACTTCGCCATTGTTCACTAAATTATGTCAACAGTTGTGTGATCTGTTCATATTCCATCCGAAATTCCTAACTGGCTTAGCTCATTTCAAAATTTTGATTGTCTTCGGAGGACTGCGCAGTATAATCCGTACAAAACCGGGCAAATAAAGGTTTAACTGTAATTCTAATTTCTGTGGCACTATTTGAAGTGCCACAGCAAGTTTTCGAGGTTATCAATGACTCACGTGATTGTGTCCCCCTTTTTTCCCACTGCAGTTGAACCTGTAAAACCTCCTGTGACAAATAGTAAATTCTGCTGTCAGACGGCGTTTTAAAGAAGTCCAGACAGCCCGTGTTTCTTTGCAGCATTAAAAAAATAAGTTTTGACTTTTTTAATCCCGCTGGAATATTGCTAGAATACTTCCAAATATCCGTGTTAAGTGACTAGGATTAACTCACAACAGCACGCCTCATTAAGCTAAGTCATTTTTCCAAATATTTCGATGCCTCTTAATTGGGGATTGTGTGGTTGATAGGACAGAAAACACGCCGGTTAAAGGAATATGCGCACTTAAAGCGAGTGGATTGTGCGTATGTACTTCTCTTGTGACTCTTTTTTTATTGGAAACGAGATTTAAACAATCAGGTCGCTGATGTTTATTAAGCCTTGTTCCGAATATGTTGTGTTGAAAAAAGAGACCATATAGGAGCTTGCGGTCAAATGACATGGATGCGGCGTTTGCTGCTGGGGTTTTCTGGTCTATTTCTGCTTATTTCACTCCAAATATTGCATATAAATTGCCCAGAGATTAAAACCATGGAAACATGTATGGTCTTCTACGTCCTTGCTTGACAAGTCAGACATTATAAAGAATATCCCAGACGACTACTGCATTTGACCTAGACAGCCCACGACACGAAATTGCACTCCAGCAGATCGAGTGTTTGAAATCTTACCTGTGAACATGCTGACGAGCTTAAACCTTCATCGTAAGATATAGCGCCTCCTTTAGTAAACTGGCATGCACGACCTCGGCTGGGCTTAACTGACTGATTTATGGAGCCTTTGTGTTTCAGTTTCTGTCTCCCTTAGTGTCACTCATGGTCCACTGTCTTGTGACCCAAGTTTACTAGGCGAACGACGGAGAGGTTGTCTATCAGAATATATCAACCCAACATACAACCACCACGCGTGGCATCTAGGCCGTACTAGGAGTTGGGTGGCATTTCATTGATTATAACATATATCTGGCTGCGAAGGTGAATTCGAGCGTTTCTTGTGAAAGATTCGTTGGACACATGGCATTGGTGGAACTGCGCGAAAAACGGTTTGGTGGCCATGTAGCAAAATATTGTTCTCTTTGTATTTCGCTAAAGTAAATGCGTATTATAGAGGTCACACTAGAATCTAACGATTTTCGGGTATACCAAGATCCTTGAATGTAAGGAACTGTCTTGTGTGCAGAAAATTCGTTCCAAAATGTAAGATAATGGGTTAAGTCTACTACCCTATTTAAGCAGTGTACGCTCTTTTACACATCTCGGAGTGTGCGGTCAATGTTCTGTTTAGAGAAACTTAATGTTCCCCAAGAAACCTGAATTAAGCTTGGCAAGTAATAGCAAGTTTATAATGGACACTGTAAACGCACTTTTATCTAACCGCGAGCTGAAATAATTTGTTAAAAATGTGTGTGTTTATGTTCGCAAATAACAGTAAGCTTACACTGATAATCCTTGCGGGATGAAACGATTGACGGATGAATTATAATTTCTTATAATTATTTCTTATAATTTATATTGTTTATATTATATTACATATCAACATATTGTAATAATATATTATAATATTATATTATTATAGTATATTTTTATTATATTTATATTATTTATATTCTTAATATAATTATTTAAAATTTCTTAGGGTTTTCTTTTATTATAAGCTGAATTGAAAAGACTGCAATGAGAAACTGAAAGTTATGCTTCTTAACATTTGTTTCACGGACAAGCTCAGGACTCAAAACAAAGGGGCAGCAAATCATCTGAAACTTACTAAATATTTCAAGTGCAACATAATTTCGTGAAGGCGAGGGGGGTCAGATAAAAATCACCAGATATTGATCTTTTTTTGAATTTATAATCTGCAAAATATGCGCAAACCAAATGTTTGCCTGGCCGAATCACGTTTGTTAACATGTAGACAAATATAAACTTAAGTAAGAAAGATTTACGGAAACCGAATTTTCTCTTGTTTGCCTTATCAAGTTCAAGTAATACAGCTCCACTATACATCATAGATATCCGTGTCCGGAAGATTTAATTGGACGAAATCCTTCTCCCTTTGGTAAAGATGTCTCGCACAGAAACAAACAGGCGTCATACAACCAAACATATACATCGCTGATTAATCAACACCCTGTGGGATTGTTCGAATTCTACTTCACCCATGCGGAAGCAAAACACAGAATATGGCATTGCTCGACTATATATGAAATACGTGTCACGGGAAATGGATCTTATTGTTGAGGGACTGAGTATCAAAATGTCCTGCCAATACAAAGTCCCGTGCGCAGATGTACAGTAGAAAATATTCTGTAATTTGGCGCAGCATTCAAAAGACACATGCCATACAAACGATTTCGAAAATAACAGGAGTAGAAATAAGCGTTTCCTAAATGTCTTCTAAAAAACAGGGTAATTGTTGGACTGCTGAGACATTGTTCTTGTCAAAATGCTCCCTGGCCAAGAGTTGAAAGGCAGGCAAGCATGTATGGATCGACACTGTTGGCGTTGTGGATTGAACGGCAATAGTCACAGACATTCAGGTCTTCATAGCTTGCTTTGAATAGCATTTGCAAAGTAGATGCCCAGAACCATCGGTTGTGTCTGTGGTGCCGAGTGGCAGCGTGTCTACTAACACTGTCCAAACAGTTAGCAGTGAGGTTTGTAACCGTCATCCACGTCGATCAGACAAGGTAATCATGATGTGCGTAAGCTGACCACGCTGCGGCTTCCTAATGCACTCCAAATAATCAACATCCATTTCGACTGTTGCGATATAAACGGGCCACTATAATTTTGACATGCCTGCGTCATAACTTGCACGGTTTTCACCTAGCCCTAATTTTAGTAATTGTATTATTTTGTAAACTCATTCTAGTGTTGTTCTTACATTCTCATATCGAAGGGTATTCATCGTACCACATTATCTCGAGGAAAGCACTCCCTTATCATCTTATCAACACTTATTAACTTGGGTCTTCTTGGACGTACATCAAAATCATTGCGTACATGAATATGGATCTAGTTTGCCTTCTGATTAAAATATTAGAAACCTGCGATGAGACTTGTTTGCACTTAAAATATAACATTAGGTGTTACCTTAAGTGCATGTGATTGACGTACAGAATCTACTAATCTAAGAGTTAAATGCTGCCGCAAAAACAATCAATTCGAAAAAATTAACTTTCGTATTGGTGATTTGAATGCATTAATACAGGACGCGTAAAAATGTGAACTGTTTGTCCATGTTAACAAGAAAATGTGAACAAAAGCCAATGTTTTTCAAATAATTCCAAATGCTACACAAGTAACTATATTTCAGCGGAGAAAAATGTCATCAAAATAATCGAAGATATGGCGCAGTGATGATTTCCACTTAAAATTAAGCACTCAAAAGTGTGTCTGAAGATCCTAAACACAGAGGCACGTCCTTTATTCCTCTTTAGTTGCTACAGATACGGCAATGTATCTAGGAGAGTACTGTGCAGGCTCAGAACGGAGTCATTTATAATTTACAAAACTCAATATGTATGCCTTACCACTTTCCCACAATCCTCACGTCCGTTTAATCATGCATAAATATGGATTACGTGCGCTTGTCTTTTTCTTACAAGCGTACATGTCTGCATGCAGAAGTTGTTTGCAAATCGAAACTATTTATCATGCCTAGCCACATTAGCCGTTGAATCGAAATCACTTTCAAAGGTAAATTCGAAATATACAATTATCATAGGAGTGAATAAATAGGCTGTAAACGTATGTTGCTACGTATTGAACATCCGAGATTACATTTGCAACCATGTATCTATTTCGAAACAGGTTAAACTGTTTGCATGGGTGTCGAGGTCACGCAGAGCTTCACGAGAACAACTAGGCCATGGTCTGCTATGGAAGGCTACTTTTGTGTACGTTGGAAGGCGTAATATGGAGTTATTTGAGCAAGCACTTAAAGGCTGTCCTGTTCTTGTTGAAAGTGCATGGTAGACAGCCGATTCCAGATCGTAAAAGTCGACATCAACAAGACGCACACGGAATTTGTTCCAAATGACTCCGCATTCTGCACTGTACTCAAATGTAGCCAGAGCATTGATGTTCTTTGCTCGAATTTCCAGGGCATTTTCTTCCTTGAGGGGCTCGTCGGATGTCAGCGAACAGCCTTCTAAATTCTAAGCACATTGCATATGGTTAAACATTGCACTGCACAAAGCCAGGTTGTGATTGCAAATGGAGCATATTCAAGGAGTTTGCAGAATCACGTTTAGTTATAATTTCAAAAGTTCAAGCATTCCAAATAACAACCGTTCTGTATTCATAGAAAAGGAAAAAAACAGAATTTTCGAAAGCGGATGCAACATTTAACCAAAAGAAGCTACATTACATAGAATAATCTTCTTTTGTCTACTGAATTCAATATCTTTTCCAACTAATTGTGAAACAGATAAAAACAGCTAATGAACTTGCAGTCCATAATTATGTTAATTTTATTAAACATACCGAACGCACCAAAGAATAGCTTATATACGGAAAGTAAATTTTACACACAATTGTCATATTTAATCTCGGCTGACTATTTAACCGATAACATTCAAAAATGAAACGATCGTCCGACACTTGCAGGCGCATCCGAGTGTAGGTTTTTGGACTATGATGTATACTCCAAACGCCTGACGGAATTCGCTGAAGTAGATAATAATGGTCTATGCCATCGTTTTTGCATTCCATTGACTCTACAAAACACGGTGAATTAATATTGTAACAATAAATCCCCCCTGTCATCTACAGGTTAACGCTAAGACTGGTCACTCTATATGGCAAACACAGTCGAAATAGTATGCTAGGAAAAAAATCGGATGGTGAAAAAATGTATTTGTTATTTTCTTCTAGATATTGAAATATGGATTAGTGTTGTCGATATCTCGAAATAAAAATAGAAGCAATGACATGACGGTCTAATCGGTGAACTCAGTTGACTGCGCCCAACAGACCATACTGGCAAATTATTTACAGGGATTATTCTGTCCGAGCATTTTTTTAAAGTATTTACTTGTCCATTTTAGACTGGAAAACCGAGTAGTAAATTTTCGAATGTTTCGGCTATGCAATACGTACAACGACGAACGTTGTTAATGTGTATATTTGTACAAGGCCAACTGTTCATAAAAAACTGTCTATACTATCACAGGCGATAAGACACTTTGTGCAACAAGCCCATTACATTATGTAACCTATGCATATACGCATATATTAATTATCAGGCTCCATAGTATATATTTAACATTTTGATTGCAGAAGTGACTGATACTTGTCCATTTCCAAGCATTACTCTCTGTACTGTCAGTGACCTATCTCATGAAATGTTGGCTAAAATTATGAAATGCGTTTTCGATTAGGAATAATTACTTCGTCGCGGTTGTAATACAGACTATCTGGCGGCATACTCTTATAACATTTCGGACTCGGCAGGATGTCGGCTTTTAAATGCACTTCGTTTCAATCTAGTGTAGAAAGCGTTTTCGGTAAAAAGTGACTATTTATGTGGCATGCATTTTTTCACTGATTTTCGATGGTCTTGGAAATTTTATATATATTTTATAGAAACCATCAACAAAAATACGTTTTATTTTAGTCAGTGGATAGAGAATCACCTCTTCTTTATATTTTATCCTTAAGAAGGGAGAATAATTAGGTTTTAAAATAGTTTTTAATTGAGGGATTTTTTAAGACCGCGAAATGTCCATTCACATAGCGTTGTACCTGGCTGTTTACCACTGCTCCTCATGGAATGTACAACGTGGTCCGCATCCGTTGCAAAATTGTATGTACTCTGTATGATGTCTCCAATGACAGAAAAATATGTGATTTTCTTTTTACCGAACTCATGCACCTTGAAGAGTGAAATCCCTAAGCGCTAATCCACAGAATGATCAGGCTCCAAATTATTCGGCAATTGGAAAACTTTTTAAAACCTAATTATTCTTTTTCCTGAAGTATACAATATAAAAAAGACGTGATTTTCTACTGATCGACTTAAATAATTTTGTTGTATGGTTTCTATAAAATATATTTGAATTTGCAAGAACACCAAAAATCAATGGGAACAATGCATGCTACATATATAGTCATTTTTTACCGAGCACGCATTCTACAGGAGATTGAAAAGAAGTGCATTTAACATCCGACATCCTGCCGATTTCGAAATGTTATAAGAGTATGCCACGAGATAATCAGTATTACAACCGCGACCAAGTAATCCTTTCTAATCGAAAACGCGTTTTAAAATTTCAGCCAAAATTTCATGAGACCGTTCACTTTCTGTAATTATTCCATCGGTCATTGCAATGTCTAAATTCACAAGTAAGCTATTTTTACGTAAGTTTTAATAACAATTTAAACTAGCTTCCTCTTACTGTAGCATACTTGGTTTGCATCTTTAAGCATACATGTCGCTGCATACACATATACAAAAATATTGCTTATCAATCTACATGGTATATTTTAAAAATCTTGTTTGCAGAAGTGACTGATACTTGTGGATTTCCAAGCTTTCCTTTTCCCGATTATACCATCAGAAATTGGAATATGTTAAGTCACAATTTAGATAATATTATTTAACTTTTATTAACACTTGGAATTTGCTTCCTTTACTTTAACATCATTGCGTCTGTTTAGGAATGTTGTGCCGCATCCGTCTTGACGCCTAGCATATTATACCAGTCGATGTTGTCCAAGGATTTACTACTGATCTTAGGTGCATTTGATGATTTCAAATTTAGAAAAGTCCAACTAATTTGCATTGGAAACATTCAGGTTGTTAGTCTCACTTGCAATTACCACTACAGAAACACATTCAAAAAACAAGATAAATAAACCTTCATCGCACAAATGGCAGTGGTCAGTTCGGGGTCAAGCTACTTAATACGACTTTACATGGCCTGTCAAATCATTTTATCAAGAACTAAAATGTGTTTACAAAAATCGGAGCGTTTGTTAAATTTGTTGCATAAGATGTCCTAAAAATCTTTTGGAATAATTAAAAACTTTACAAAAATATCCAAACTTAGCGAACTTCAAAGACATGTCCGTGCATCTTTAGATAAGGCCTTTTACCTGCGGGTAAACTAAAGTGCATATTCTGTTCGCTATGTTTTTTTTAAATGAACACTCTCATCAGACGACTGTTATCAATTTAAAGTTGTTTGGTTTCTTACATTTGGAGCAATTATAAAGATTCTAAATTATCGCGTATTTAACACAAACAGTAAAGAGTAAGACACCATTACCTTCAGAGTGTCTGCAGCCGTGGGCGCATATTACACAGCACAAGACAACGATTAATGTCGACAACAGTTGCATTGATTTTCTAAAGCGTCGTCTCCGAAGAATAGCATTTCTCAGCTTCTGTTTATAGTAAGCTAAATGCGTCAGGCGCCGCTGCCAGCACTAAGCGAAATTATTTGGAGATTTTAATAAATGTCATTGGCAGAATAAGTCGCCCTCTGCTTGCAGGATACGATGCATGATTCGCAAATTGCAGTAGGAGGTCTCGACCATGGGAATTTGCTCGTGTCAAAATTTGGAACTAGCTATCACAGCCTTCCTCAAAGATCTTATGCACTAAGCCTCAGGTAAGCAAAAAACCCAATTTACTGGCGACGTTTTTTGAGGATACATCTGCCGGACAATATCTGTTCACTCACGGCTTCTCGTCTTCTTGACGGCCGTGCATAATACTGGGTGCCTTTATCCGTTTCCTTAAACAACCAACAAGGCACGTCACATGTATGTTGTTGCTTTATAAACGCTCTACCTTCGAGCATTTGGCAATCGAGCAGTGCAAGAAAGAAAGCCTTCGTGAAGACAACACGGCAAAATGTACTCTTGCATCCTTAAATACCCTTATTATAATTTAATCAGTGAATCAGTAACAGACAATGAGAGCTGTCACCAATACACGCCCTTATATACACGGATTTGGAATGCGACATCGCATTTTGCCATACCAATCGTGACCTGCAGAATTTCCAATGGAGGTAGTGACAATCTAATAATAAACAACTATTTGCATTGGAATTCGTCCTGAAAATCACTCCGTACGTTAAAAAAAATAGTTCGAACGCAAAAATGTCCAATTATCTGCTGTTGGGTATGTGTATCTGTTAACGACCAATGCGATAGTATCGCCCATTTGGATCGTACTTGTCCTTGTCAGTAAGTGGTCTCTGTATAAACAAACGTTTTCTGTGCATTGCTGACAT
Organism: Spirometra erinaceieuropaei; assembly: GCA_902702965.1. Taxonomy (NCBI): domain Eukaryota; kingdom Metazoa; phylum Platyhelminthes; class Cestoda; order Diphyllobothriidea; family Diphyllobothriidae; genus Spirometra; species Spirometra erinaceieuropaei. The sequence goes on from CACRXP010000027.1 coordinate 453,058, forward strand.
TATACGGGACAGTCAATCCAAATTAGAAAATGGCAAAAGCTGTTATATTGAATCACGTGATATACAGCAGGAACATTTTGTTTGCATAGAAATACGTCCGTAAATGTGTGAAGGTTTGAAAATCATGTGTGTAAGTTGTATCGAATTGTCGCAGTCGCAATGGTAAGAATGCTATGACCAGGCATACAATGAGATCAATTACTGAGGAGCAGGTGTGAACACCAGAGGAAAGCGTTCGCTCTAGCGTTTGAATTCAATAAAACCGTGTCATTAGGATAGCTGTCAAACGCTTAAATGTCGACTCATGTCGGAGGCAACTGACGTTATCCTAGGGTGTTGCTCAATCAACTAAAGGATTTACTAGAGCACGCCATTGGCTAATCAAATGTGCAATGGTTGTAAACCTGGTGCGACATGTGTGGTGGTACGGAAGGTTTCAACGCTCACCAGGAGATTCCATTCCGCCAAAGACAACAAACATACAGAAGGTTTCGTTACGATTAAGATTCAAAAGCATCGTGTCCTGGTGATCAGGACATTTATTTGCCTGACGTTTCAGATTCTCACTCGAATCCATCATCAGAGACATTCGCAGATAAAGGTGATGGTGGCACCAGGAGTTCAGTATTTATAGCACGTGGTTGTCGTGGGACCGTATGGGTACTGCAAGTAACACTTCACGCAATCACCGCTGGGATGGTAATGCATGCGGTGGTGGCTTGTCGGTCCGTGTCCGAGTCGTTAATTGCCGCAATTTCGTAATCTGTGTTGGATGCTGGCGTGACGATTGCTCGGCAACCTGGCTCAATGTCACCGTGATAATTGCTCACCCGCGCCCTCCAAGTGACTGATTCTCCTGCCCAGGGGAAATCGCAGTACGGAATAGGGTACCGGAAGGTCACTGTGCTTTCTGATGGATTGCGGGCCTGAGAACCATGCGATCAGTTACTGACTAGCAGGTGAGAACACCAAAAGAACACGTTCGCTCTAGCGTTTGTTTTAAATAAATCCGTGTCATTAGGATAGCTGTCAAACGCTTACCTGTTGACACATGTCGGAGTCATCTGACGTTATCCTAGGGTTTTGCTTAATCAACTAAAGAATTTACTAGAGCACGCCTTTGGTTACTCAAATATACAATTGTTGTAAACCTAGTGCGAAATGTTTGGCGGTACGGAAGGTTTCAACGCTCACCAGGAGATTCCATTCCGCCAAAGACAACAAACATACAGAAGGTTTCGTTACGATTAAGATTCAAAAGCAGCGTGCAACTGCCTGGTGTTTATTGATGTGTTTTCTGGCGTTTGAGCGTGTAAATTGTTACTCAAACCAAAGTAATTAAACATCGGACTTTGAGAATGACCAGACTTTGATAAATTTGAAAAGCTGCGAGTTAAACACGAAGAATGAGCGTACAGATTATGATGACAAAAGGCGCCTTTTAATGGAAAATGAATTATAATTACCGCAGAATGATCATACTGACTTATATGAAACACTCTCCTACGTGCCTCAAGCGTCTAAAGAAAAACCTCACTGGTAGTCATAAAATGAGCCCAAACAAATTATGAGTTATCTTGAAACGTATACGTCGACTTATGTGTTCGTAACTGAAATATGACAGCGATACGGGGCAGTCGTGGCTTTAAAAACTACAGGTCGTTCCGAAACTTCACAGGAGGTCTGTTAAACTTGTGAAGGATCTTTAGACCTTAATTTATTTATGCAAATGTGATGAGGTTAAACAATTTCCTCTTGAATACAAATATACCTTAGGAGATTATATGCAAACCTGTTTGATTGTGAGAAATTGGGACTGTGTCCTAAACTTCATGATTACCTCGCATTGACCACAACAGCTAGCCTGCTTATGAACTCCTTTAAACTCCCAGGTATCCGATCCCATTTGGATGTTTGCAGGTACCTGCTATTGCATGGAGCTGGTGCTTGCAACTTACTTTCCACTAAAAAATGTTTGCGAAATCAAGAGAAATATTTAATTGAAAACAGGATCAATTTTGCCAGACGTATAAGGCCTAAGGAAAGTTATATTACATTCCATTAGTGTTTTGTAAATACACAAAACAAAAGCGGGTGATACTTTTTTGTTTCTCACTTTCAAATAAGATGAACCTCCGCGTAAACATCCTGGAAATTTTCGAATTACGATGGCTATTTGACTAAGTGACATTTAACCGCATATACCCTCATAAATCCTCATGAAAGGCATACAAGCAGGCCTACTCTGCTCAGTGGCGCTTTCGATTGCTGCTCTCTTCTGCCGATCTTAACATTAGATAATTGCTTTTTTTCTGTTTACATTTGCGACGACGATATAGTTCGGCTCGAGGGAGAGCCGCAAGGCACAGCGGGACGTGTGAGTTCCATATCCCGATCGGTGAACGCCATTCCATCAAAATATATTTATATCATTTAGAAAATGACAAAGGCTGCTGTCTCAAATCACATGACATCCAGTTTGCGCATTTGATTTGCATAGCAACACGTTCTTAAAAAATGCATTTTCGATCGATTTTATGTTGGACGACGCACACGAGCATAAGACTCCTTTCTGAGATTTAAAGTATTCTTGGCAAAAACTGTCAGTCAAAGAGGCCATTCATAAAGCATTTTACTTAAAATTTTCGGTTCCCCTGAGTGTTTATGCTTACTTTCACGCGCCTAATAATAGTTTTGCACAACGGATGCATATGGTCTCAAATATCTCAATTGAGGTAAAAAAACACTGTTGTCGTAGCCCACATCAATCATCTAGGCGATTGTCATCGCGATCCAGAAGTAATATAGATTGGTGTATTTTATCTGTTGTTTCCCGTTTAACATTTATGTAAGCGAAAACTAGCTAAAATGATCAAATGTTTACATAGAAATGCCCGGCCAGTTCAAAATAAACATATATATCGGGATGTAAATGTTGTCGATGAAACTTTTGAGGTTGCTTGTGATGTAATGAATCACAAAATGTTCTGCGCCCTAAGCCTTCCAATATGTCTTTGGCTTGCAAGGTTCCCAATTCTGCAACAGAGCATATTGCAAACATCCATTCTTTCTTGACTGCAAGAAATCATAATGTTGTTGCAAACTTTCCCGAATAACCTCGAAAGTGTTAATTCAAACGGCTTTTCAGTTATGACAACGAGACTTATGATCTCTTCGACTGCCAGGAACGATTGTTTAATGGCACATTTCTCACGATGCACAATGATAAACGATGCAGGCACAATGATGCTACAAAAAGGTGAAGCTCATTTATAGTACTAATGTCACTTACTGAAAAGAAGCATAATAGTGGCTTTAGTTATGTCAATGTCGATGAAATACCTGCGTAAATAAATGTTTGGAAATTGAGAAGTATTAGTCACTTCTGCAACCAATATGTTAAATGTATATTTTGGAGATTGATAAGCAATAAATGTCTATGTATATGTTACAGTAAAAAAGTTTGTTAAAGTCTCTAATATTACAAACTGTTCTTATTTAACAATGCAGACTAGTACAAATATACAAACTATTTGCACTTCTCGTGGTGCATATTGCATAGCGTAAAAAGCATTTGAATATTTTCTACGCAGGTTTAAAGTCAAGAATTGACTATTAAAATCTTTAACATATGATCCGTCAGAAAACTGTTCGCAAACAATTTGCAACAACTGGTCTGTTGGAAAATATATCATATTAATAAATTACAAGGGCAGCTGAGTTCATTGATTAGACCTTTCAGTCAGTCATGAGATTCCTTTAATTATTAAAAGCGTACAAAACGTCTTGCTAGTTTGTTAAATCAAAGTTTACTGATTTACACCCGGTTTGGATTGAGTCAACTTCTTAGCTCTGGACCAAATTCTGATGCAAATGACGTCATCTTAGGGTAAAGACTGATTGACTTAAGAATTTGCAAGCGGTAGTGTTTGGCAAACCACGATATTTTTAATCATAGTGTGACATGTGTTGCAGGTTCTAGGTCTTTAGCGTGCCTTATAACGCCTTTGTCGTCATCAACGCCGAAATTACAGAAGGTTCGCTTACAGTTCGCCTTATAACACTATTCATGTTCGCGGGTTTTATGTACTGTGTGAGCACATGCAAAAGCTGAGGCCTCCTTAGTTAAGGTTATTGCGCGTACATTGCCCCTCAAAATGTAGTAATTAAGCATCTGACCTTAAGTCTTGTTACAGGTATAACACATCTATCTCAGTGCCTCCTTTGGATAAGGAATAAGGCAGAAACTAAACCAGTACAGGTTAAGTTTACGCAAAAGCTAGAATTATTTGTGCAGTTGTTTAGACATATCAAACATAGTTAAGGTCAAAACCTTGGTCGTTTGGGCTGAGTAACTTAGGGTGACAATTAATGTTCCACTACGTAATTCGCCTTTTTAAATATGAATGACTAAAGTGGATCTGTAAAGTTAAACGACATTTAACACATTTACAAGATATACGAAACATTCTTGAATGTTGACATGCAAGTGAACTTCAATGCAGATCGCTAAAAACCAGTTTACAGTAGGAAATGACTATATGTGTGGTACAACTACGGGACATTGGATTAAAATTTCTCTCTAAGTAACAATGCGCATATGCGAACGCCGACAAAAAATATATACCTATACCTCCAGACGAACGTTTGAGATTTTTGACGAATTTGACTCCCGACCTATATGTGCACATTCGCTTTAGGTTTATTTTTATATACTCTATGCTGTTCTGTGTATTAGAAATCCAAACTCATGTTTACGCACGTATGCATATATATATGAGCTTGCAACTTATTTTGTGGGTGTCCCTTAATTATAGAACGCGTTTTTTAATGACTTGATAGTTTGTAAAATCAAAATCCGTTTATTCGCACCCGGTTTGTATTGAGTCAACAGCTTAGCTGTGGACCACATTATGATGCAACTCACGTCATATCATGGTGAAGACTGATTGACCTAAGTATGTTCAAGCATTATTGTTTGGCAAACCACCATCGTTTTAATCTTAGTTTGACATATTTGGCAGGTTTGAGGCCTTTATCGTGTCTCTTGAAATCCTACCTCGTCAATAATGCCGAAATTACGGAAGGTTATCTTACAGTTGGGCCGAAAAGCACTATTAATATCCGCGTGCTTTATGTCCTGTGTGCTTACATATAAAAGCTTAGGCCTCTTTTTTGAAGATTATTGCGCGTACATTATCACTCAAAATTAATTGATTAAGCGTCTGAACTTCTGTATTGCTGCAGAAATAAAACCTTTATATGGAGGCCTCCTTTACATAAAGTATAATGCAGGATCTAGAGCAGCACTTGACAGGTTTACGACAACAAAAATGTGGAATTGTTTGTGCAGTTGTTTTGACATATGAACTTCTTCAGCATTGACAGTAGGTGTCACTCGATACCAACGACGGGTCGTTAGGCATATAAGAATGAAAAAAATTAATATTCTGTATCGCTTAATGCAGTTTGCGCGTTAAACGCCCAGACATATTTTTACCGCTCGCGTTGACATCGCAAAAGTATTACTGATCCTAGCCACGTCTAAGATCACTTTATCAAATAGACACTTCGCATTAAGGATTCCTTTATCCTCAATATAATAGCCTGCGCATGACCATTAGTCATACCTGATGTCTGAAAACTAAACAAAACGATTTTGCGAAAGAAAACTATAAAAATAAGTTGTAGCTGTCAATCAAGAGACACGAACGTCTTTGATGTTTGGACAAAGTTACTCAGGTTGATGATTGAAGTAACTAGCCTGTGTCGCATAATTCAAATCAGCATAGCCATATGCACCTTTAAAAAAGGAACTACCTATATGGGTTTGTAGTACTGAACTTCACATAGGATAACCGCTGACAGCTCAAGCATTCTCGATTGATATCATATGGAGGAACGTCTAGCAGATTGCTGCAAACCACTACTTATTAGAAAATCACTATTTGCGAGGCATCCATTTCCGAACTTGAATTTTGACAGTCCTATAAATAAAAATACATACAATCGAACGCCGCAAATAAATCTTCCGTTGGGAGAACCTTTGTAATTCTCGGCTAATGTTGCATCCGACCCGAACACCCGTTTGCTCTTTGAGTTAACAATTACATGTTCAAAACATTGTGTTTATAATAAATGGAAACATCTGTTTACGTACCTTGCTTGCCCGCTGTCTTCAATGCTTAAATGCATATACACCATCTTGTGGGATTGGGAAATCTGAATTTGCTTATCCGAACTCGGATTTGCGACGAGCCTGGGACCTACGATGATATCTTTTGCAACCCATGAACAGCAACAATTAGGCGTATGTGCTTTGAGGTTGCAGGCAAGTCCAAATAATCGATGTCATTTGCTGTATATATATGATAAAGATGAATGGCGTGACATTAACGGGTCAGTGCAATTTTGACGTGCGGACGTTATAATTTGCACAGTTTTTACCTCGGCCTAATTTTAGAGATTTTCATATTGCGTAAACGTATTCCAATGTACTCCTTACCTTTTCACTTTAAAGTGCACTCATTGACCCCCTTAACTCGAGGTAAACACTCCCTCGATATCATTTTAACGCTTAAGAGCTTGGGTTTTCTCGGTAGCACATCAATACTAATTATGAATATCAAGTGTACACGAATACATAGGCAGGTTTTCTCCTGATCAAAATATTAGAAGCCTGCGATGAAAACGTGTTTGCATTAATTGATGATGATGATTACACTTTGACATTAACTGCCAGTAGTAAATTTACGTGCTGCCCAAAACAGTTACGATTTTTCTGCTTATTTGAATTCAGCAAAACGGGGCTTAAAATGCGCCCTTGTTTTCATATTGCCAGAAAATATAAACAGTGAGTGACTGACCTCAGGAAATGTCATCTGCAATTCTGAATTTTTTTCCGATTAAAAAGGTTTACTTAGGTTGGGTTTGGCATTGTCGTATAATATTTCGGACTCAGCAGGTTGTCAGCTTTTGGATGCACTGCTTTTCATTTACCTGGCTAAACCATACTTGTTAACAAGAATGACAGCTTTGCACTGATTTTCGGTGGTCTAGTAAATTAAAATATATTTTAGTTAAATCGCTAAAATATGCCTTTATTTTAGTCGTTTAATAAAGGACTACGTCACCTTTATATTTTATGCTAGAAGAAGTACAATTAGAATTTTTAAAAAAATTGTAATGGTGAGATTTTCTGGGGCCGTGCAAAGGCTTTTAATACAGCGTCGCTCCTCTCCTTTTGCAACTGTTGCCTGTGAAAGATACGAATTTGGCCGCATCCATTGAACAATTTCCGTGGACTTTTAACGATATCTTTTTTTAGAAAAGAATTGAAGAATATGTCGTTTTTCTTAAGCCGACCACATGCACCTTGTAGACTGAAACTAATGAACGCAAACACAACGATTAATCAGGCTCCAACATATTCAGGATTTGAAAAAACCGCTTTTGAAACTGCATTATAATCCCTCTTTGAGGATAAAATTTAAAGATGCGTGATTCTCTATCAAACGATTGAAAGGAAACATATTTTTCCTTGAGGTTTTTAGGCAATGTGTTCTAATTTACAAGAAACTCCAAAATCAATTGGAAAAATGTCTGCTCCTTACAGAGTAAATCTTTTTCTAATAAAGTTTCAAAAGGGAATTGAAAAGAAGTCTATTATATTGTGCGACATTATGTAAATCCCGAAATATTAAGGGATTATGCCGCATGATAATCAATATTACAAGCCTACGTAAACAATACTTTCCAATCTAAAACATTTCAGAATTCAGGTCGGTCACAAAAAAACAATGTTATTAAAATAGTTAAATGCTACATCAATAACTACACTTCAAAGGAAGAAACAATCATCAAATTAATAGGTGGTATGGCGCAGTCATGATTCCCACCTAAATGTATCGCAACTCGGACGTGTGTGCCAAAGTCGCCTGTCCTTTATCCCTTTGTATATAAAACAGAAGCGGCAAAGTATGCCCTATGCCGTGGCCTAGGTTTTTATTTCTTTTTAATACGCCCACAAGGATTTTCAATTTGGATACACCTTGAAGGATTTTCCATCCTAACAGACGCGAGATTATTGAGCAGGCTCAAAACTTAGTCAATGATAATTTAAGATACTTAATCGGCAGGCCTTATTACTTTCCAACATTGCTTACTTTCTTTTAATCATACACAAATGATGATTACGTACACCTGTTCTTTGTTACCCGCGTACGTTTCTGCATGCAGAACTTACTTGCAAAAAAAACCCCTATCATGCCTAGCCTTATAATCTATTGAATCCAAAAAAACCTGTAGAGTTCACCTCAATAAAATACACTGCTCATATATCCAGCCATGCATGTATATTGCTAAATATAGAACATTCAAGATCGCCTTTGCAAACATGTCTATATTTCCAGACATGTTAAGCAGTCTGTATATGAGAGGATAGTACGCAGAGTTTCATAAACACAACCAGGTAATGGCTCGCTTCGCAGTGCTAATTTAGTGTAAGCTGGAAGTTGTGATATGGATGCATTGGCCCAACGAATATGAGGTTCTCCCGCTCTTGTTTAAAATGTTTGGGAGACAGCCGCTTTGAGATCGTCAAAGTTGACATCAACAAGACGCAAACGAAATTTGTTCCAAATGAAGCCACATTCTGCACGGAACTCAAATGTCGTCAGAGCATTGAGGCGTTTCACTCGGATGTGCACGGCCTTTTCTTCCGTGACGTGTTTGTTGGACGTCACCAAATGGCCTCTCAAATTCTAAACAAATTGCAAATGATTAAGAATTCTGCTGCACGAGGCCATGTGTTCAATGGAAATATAATTTCTGAAATAACATTTTTCTTAAAATTTAAAAACATTAAGTGTTCAAAAAAGATACACTGTTCCATTCGTAGATTTAAAAAAATGAGAATGTATATGTTGCATTTAAGTAAATAAACTGCACAAAATTGAAAAATCACGTTTTTCCATTACACTTATTCCTTTTTCAACTAATTTCGCAATACGTAATAACAGGTAATGAAGCTGCAGTCAACATATATGCTCATTTTAAAAAACATACAGAAAGCTTCAAAAAATATCTTATGTACGGAAAGTAAAACTAACGCACAATTGTCATATTAAAACGCGGCTGAATAGTTAACCGGTGATAGCCAACTATGGTAGGTTTGTCCGACACTTTTGGGTGCATCCGAGTGTAGGTATTTGGACTATGGTGAATATTCAAAATACCTTACGGATACCGTTGAAATAGATAATATAATTTCACGCTATTGTTTTTGCATTCCAAAGGCTCTTAAAAAACGTTAAAATAATATTTTCATAATAAATCCCAAGGTGTGATCTGCAGGTTAACATTAAGACTGGTCATTATATATAGCGAACACATACGAGGTAAATACCGTAACCAGTATGATGGTCACGACAAGGTATGGAAAGAGATAATGAGATGGTGAAAAATATGTTTGTTTATTTCTTCTAGATATTGAAATATGAATGACTGTTATGGGTATATGGAGGTTAGAATAGAAGCAATCACATGATTGACTGGAAGGCCGAATCAGTGATCTCGTTTGTATTTACACGTTATTTTCACGAGAACTGCGCCAACGGACTGGCTGTGGCAAAATATTTACGACGTATAGTCTGTCCTAAGATTTGTTAAGGTTTTAATAGTTAATTTGTGACGTAAAATCTGGGTAGTAAATATTCAAATGTTTTACCCTATGCAATATACACAACTTCAAGTACAATTAAAGCGCATAGTTGTATAAGTCCGAATAGTAATGCAAAAACAGTTTCTAATATTACGGGCTACAAAAATGTGAAATAATCCCAATACATGCTATAGCATATACAAACGAATATATTGCTTATCAATCCCCAAAATATGCATTTAAAATATGAATCGCAGACGTGAGTAATAAATTTCGATTTTCCAACATTCATTTACCCGATTATTGCATCGGACATTGAAATAGCTTAATCCGCAATTATGATGCAATTAAGTAAGTCTAAATTAACACCGTAATTTAGCTTCCTGTTACCGTAACATCATTGAGTCTTTATCTTTAAGCATAATGCTAATTGGAGTTTTGTGCCACGTCCGACTTGAAACCTATCATCAATCGCCTACCAATCGGTGTCGACAAACGAGTAACAAATGATCATAGGTGTACCTAATGATTTCAAATGTAGAAGCTACTGAATATTTTCCTCTGGATACATTTACGTAGTTTGTGTAATTAGCTATCACCACTGCAGACGTTTATCCAGAAAACAAGATAAACGAACATCTTTCGCATAAAAGACTTTGGCCGGCATTTAAACAAAATTAGAAATGTTTAAACAAAACGTATGGTTACGGACGCCGTTATTTAACATGGAGATTAGTTCTTTTGCACAAAATGCCCTAGAACCCTTTTTGACCATTAAATACTGTAAGAAAATGTCTTAAGACATTTTTCTGCCTTTTTAGCTGAGGCCTTCTACTTTCGGGTAAAATGAAGTTCATATAATGTTGTCCTGTATTTTTCAAATGAACACTCTCCTCAGATGAGCTTCATTAATTAAAGGTTTTTTTATTCCTTAAATTGAGAGAGATTATTGAAGATTCTTGATTACCGCGTACTTTACATAAGCAGTAAATAATGGCACGCCATTACCCTCAGAGTGTCTCAGCCTTGGGCGCACATAACAGACCAAAACAGAACTTTCAGAGTCGCAAACAGTCCCATTGATTTTCAAAAGCGCTGTCTTCCACCTAATACCAAATTTCTGCTTGTGTTTATAGCACAAGAAATGTGCCCAACGGCGCTGCCACAGTCAAGCTAAATAAATGTCATTAGAAGACTAAGTCTCCTTCTGCTTGCAGTATACGAAGCACGATTAGCAGAATGCTGTAATAGGCTGTAAACATGAAAATTTATCCTGTTGAAATTTTGAGCTGGCTTTCCTAGCATTCATCGAAGATCTTCTGCACGAAACCTCAGATAAAAAAGGCCAATTTGCGGTCGACGTTTTTGAGGATAAACCCGATGAGCAATAACTGTTCTTGACGGCTTCCCATGATTTTAACGGCTGTGCGCACTACTGATAGCCTTAATCCGTTTTCTTAAACTACCGTCAATACACATCACATGTATTGTGTGGCTATATACACGCTCAAAAATCGAGCATTTACAAATGGATCAGTGTAAGAAAGAAAGCCTTTATTAAAACAAAAAACTACAAAACATAATCTTGCGTTCTTGAAGATCCCACTTATAATTTAACCGCTGAATCAGTGGCAGACTATGTCAGCTGTCACCAATGCACGCCTTTCTATAGACGGACGTGAGGTGCGACATCACAGTTTGCCTTACCTAACATGACGTGCTAAATTTCCAATAGAGGTGGTGTCAGAGTAATAATAAACAACTATTTGCATTTATAGTCATGCCAAATATCTTCCTGTCTGCTAAAAACGAATCCGAACGCTAAAGTGTCCAACTATCTGCGGTTGGGATTGGGTAGCTGATAACGACCAATGCAACAGTATTGCCCACTTCGGTCAGACTTGCAGTTGTGAGTTAATTTTATCTGCATAAACAATGGTTTTCTGTAAGTTCCTGACCTTACGCAGGCGGTCAAGCCATTTAGAAAATGACAATCACTCTTATTCATATTGGGCCAACTGTGAAAAACTCGGCACCTCGGTGGGATTCGTACCCACGCTGTAAGAGGGAAGGCTTTAGTACAGCCAACGCTCCAACCACCTGAGCTAGGAGGGCCCGCCGGATGACGCGAGTTTTATCGCGCTTGGGTCAGGTTACCCGCTCAACCGACTGCAACGTCTGGAATCCAGGAAATCGGATACAGTAAGTTGACTGCTCAAGCTGGATTTCCTAAGTAATTCACCTAGAATCCACCAGATGACTACTAGGCTCAACTAGTTCATTGATATTTTGGCAGAATTTGAATAATTCATATTGACCCAACTGTGAAATACTTAGGAAATCCTGCCTGGGCAGTCAACTTACTGTATCAGATTTCGTTGATTCCAGACGTTGCAGTATGTTAGTTTGATCTTAATGTAAGACGGATCGTTACCTGGCTGCATTCAGGGTGTATACTTCACAGCAGTTTTAGAGGATTTTGTGATATCTTGTGCCTTTTCAGTTAAATAAGTTTCAAAAAAGCAGCGGGATTTTGTCTAAGTTTGCCGAAAGGGACGTTGCCGGACCAAAAGTTTTCATAAGGTGACATGCAATGCGGCCGGTTGGTGCCTAATAAATTTAAATTTAACTGACAGGCTTGATCGTAAACATATCATTTTGTCTTTTTAGACAGCAGTTTTCTTCCGTTCAATTAATTTGCACTTTTCCGTCGTTTTGAATTACGTTACGTTTCAGATCGGTCTTGAAATATTGCTGAATACTTCAGGATTTTCAGTGTTTTCTTCCGGTCTTCCTTAGAGACAGATTCTAAATTACCTGTCTTTTGAGAACTTTAAACTAAGATTATCCTTAAAGGCCTTTACTGAATTAGTGAGAATTCAGGTGCTCCTTTTCAAGAAGATGGTCGTTTGGGCCACATACGAAGACTCATTCAATCATCGGACTTAATTTTCGAGAAAGATATCTGTCCAAAACCAAAGTTAGTGACGAATATACGTTTGATCAATAAGAAAACTTGCCTTAATAAGTTACCTCTTTAGGAAGTGTTTTATTACTCCACTCCGTTGACGGATCTCTGTGTACTTTACATTTTTGCACGTTGAGACCAAGTATACATTTAACGCTTTTGGTAGTTTCATTCACGTTCTTGAAAAATAGGAATGTTTTTCTACCGTGAACTTTCTATATATTGAGGCCATTTTCACCTTTTTGCTTGCTTTTAGACTTCGTTTTTCGATTATGAATTCACGGCAGAGTGCCCATATAACTACTGATATTTTGCTGAAACTATAGTTGTTTTGCCCGTTCAATTTCTGAATAAGATATACACAGACGCTAAACTGCACGACAATTAGTGTCCCATATGTTTAAAGCTGGAAACGACCACTCGGTGGTGGTCACCTATGTGACATCAGGTATAATTTAATAAATAAAATTCAGCCCACTTAAACATACGAATCTTTATCTGCGTTATTGCTGTACCTTAGGGCACAAAATCGCACAGTTTTGCTAATTTGACATTTAGAAATTTATATTTTCTCTTGTTTTCTTAAAACAACCTTTAGGTTAACAGGTTGATCGCCATGGTGTACATCGGACCTAAAAGAAATCTTCGCGTTCGGGTAAAGCTGTTTATTAAAACTCTCGCGGACAAATAACTCTCGTTTCAATGTAAAAATCGTTCAGATGCTTAACCGGAATCTAGGACATGCATTAGCATAGCAAATTGTATGAATCTATTACAAAGTCCATTTTCGCTAAAATTGTCTAATGCTTTACTTGATTTAATTACGTAACATACATTCTGCACAATAAAAAGACATTTTATTGAAGGAAACGGATGAGCACCAAAATACTTTGTGTTAAAGGCGTCCAGAAATTCTCTTATCAGTTTCCGTTATCAGATTTTATGAGATAGGTCACGTACTGTATGTGATGGGACAAACGGCTTTAGTGCCCCTCAGGAGATTTCACTTCGCAACTAACACCGAAAATACAGTATACTTGAAAAGCACTGTGCAAAATCCTCGTCTATTTTTTGGTGTTCTCTGGTAATTGAGCACGCGCAAAATCGATGGCCTCCTTACCGAAGTTCTTTTGCGTGCAGAATGTCACTTAAGCCGAAGTGAATGACGTGGGCTAACTCATGAAATATGAAAAAAAACATTCCGAAATGCTCCTTTGTTTTGAAAAGTATTACTTAATTAGGGTTGTAAATCTAGACAGCCTGCGACATAATTCTTTAATACTGCAGTTACCTCAGGGTGCCGGTTTTTGTATAAAATTCTTCCCGAATGCATGCAAAAGCTGTACTTGACAAATAATGATTACCAAATTGCCATGAGTTTTCGTAATTAATTTTTAATATCCCTAAAATTATAAATATATTTCATGAAACACCTTCATGCAAATGTTCTTTATCTTGTTCATCTGGTGGAAAATTGCGTCCATTTTAATTAATATACTCGACGGGGGGATATAAATGGGTTTTAAATATTTTTGTAATTTTGAGCCTTTTTGCAGTTAAATGGTCGTTCATAATTCATTATGTCTCTGTATTTTCGAATATGGGCCGTAAAATTAACAATGCCGATTAAATCCCCGAATAAACTTTAAGCCACCTATTTGGTTCCCCTTTATTGCTAAGATAATTGTTTTGTTTACCATACTCGCAAAATATTCGGTTTGCAGATTCGAAACCATAAATACAAGTGTAACGGTAGAAAGGGTTCAAAATTATTGGGAATCGAAACTGTTTTCTTAAACAACGTTATGCCCCCCTTCGAGTATAGGGTTGTAAAAAGAGGTATTTGGCAATGGAATGGGAAAAGAATGAATATTTATATGCATGTTTCACATAATATATGACTAAGCATTTAGGGACATTACAATTAAGTAAGAAAACATTATGTTTAAAATGTAGTCATACTTTACATAGAGTAATTTTTAAATAAAGAGTAAGGAAGTCCGTTCAAAGCCAGCATCCTGAATTAACTAAAATATTATAGAATAATGTTGCACGCCGACTATTTTTGCATCATTTTTTAGTTAGAATTCTTAGAACGAAAACGGATTTCGGAATTTCGGTTGAGATTTTATGAGTAAGCCCACCTACTCTAATTAAGCCTTGGACCCCGAGTATTGTCGCTGTAATAAAACCTATTTTTCCTTCACTAAAGAACAAGATCTAAACTAGATTATGATAGCCTGAGTTTGAAAAAAATTTTGCAGTTGTATAGACATGTGAAGGCTACTACAGATCAACTTGCACACCATACAACTGAATGCGTTTCCAAAAGGCTCTCACCGAATCCACCGACATGTCTTAAGTTCACTTATCCTGTAAGGCTTGGGCGAAGGGGTAAAGCAAAAAATGTGTATTGATAACTGCACTTTGCAGGCGAAATATCATGCCTAGTTGCACACAGAAATTGCTCAAATAAGCAAGGCTAACCCTGACGACTTCTAAGATTTTATTGTCAAATAGCACTTCGTATATGGGATTCTTTTGTGTCTAAGCTACAGTCCGGCGGCTGACATATTTGTCGTACATGATATCCCCCAACCCAAATGAAAATGCTTTTGCGACAAGAACTTGTAAAAATGATGAAGGTTTCATTGAAAACTTCGAAACATAAGTTGTTTTGATTGAGTTACTTTGGATGATAATTAATGTCGCACGGTGTTATTCGCCTTCAAAAAGATGAATGGCGTTGGCGGATATGTTGAACTGCATTTGAAGTATTCATAAGAATTCTCTAACATTGCAGAATGTCGACCTGTGAATGAAATTTAATGCTGATCTCGACGAATTACTACTCAGTCGAAATGCCTTTTAGTTATGAATGTATTTGGTACATTAGGTTCCGATGCTCCTCTAAGTAAAAATATGCAAATGCGAACGCCGAGAAAAAAGTCTAAGTCTACCTTCGGGCGAACATTTCCGATGCTCGGCGAATTTTGATCTCAAAGTAAAGGTTCGCGTGCTTTTTAAGAACTTCTCTTATGTTTAATGCTTCCTTGTTTATCAGAACCCGAAACCATTTTTTACGCACACATATAAAGAAATAATAAGGTCTTGTGCTTGAAACTTGTTCAGCGGCGGTCGTCGATGCTTGAACCCAAATATAGCGTTTTGTTAGTTTGGAAAATCAAAGGTTTTTTATCCGCGCTCGGCAGAATTTAGTCAGCTGCCGAGCTGTTGATTAAGGTTGGAGGTAACTGACGTCATTACAGGGTGTTTGTTAATCTACACGACGACAGTTTTAATCATAGGTGGCAAGTCCTAGGCCTTTAAGACAATTTCAAAGTTTCTACTTTCTCAAAAACATCAAAAAATACGGAAAGGTCTGTTACAGTTTGAATTAAAAACACTATGCAATGTCCGCGTGTTTCATGTTGTGTTCGCGCACATCCAAAATTGGTGGCCTACTTCGTGAAGCTCATTGCGGGTGCATTGTCACTCCAGCACTATAAGGATGCAACAGTACATTTTACTTTTTCTTTTTAAGAAAGGCTTTCTTTCCTGCATTGATCAACTTGTGAGCGCTCAAAGTCTAGACGCTTATAAAGCAACAACATACCTGCGGTGCGTCTTGTTATTAATTTAAGTACACCATTACTGTGCACGGTCGTTATGTACCTGCGGAACCGTAACCAAACATATATTGCTCATCAGGTTAATCCTCTAAAGCGTCCATAGCAAACTGTTTTTTTCGTTAATCTCAGGCATCGTGCCGAAGATGTTTAAGGAAGGCTCTAAAGGCCAGTTCCAAATTTTAACACAAGAAAACACTCATGGGCGCGGCCTACTACAGCATTCTGCGAGTCTTGTTTCGTATGCTGCAAGCAGAGGACAACTTATTCTGCCGATGACATTTATAGCTATATCCAGTTTGTTTGACTTAACTCTGACAACGCCGCCTGACGTTATACGTGTACTATAAACATAAGCAAAAACTGCTATTTTTCAAATTAATGGGACTGTTGTCGACAGTCGTAGTTGTCTTTTGGCCTGTAATATCTGTTTACGGCTGCAGGCACTCTGAGTTTAATGGTGCGCCATTTTTACAGCTTGTGTGAGGTTTGCAGTAATCTAGAATCCTTAATACTTTCCCTCAATTTATGACGGCATAAAAACTTTAATATGACGGTATACGTCGAAAGAAATTTTATTTGAAAAACATACTGACGAACCACATATGGACTTTATTTTACCCCCAAATTAGAATACCTTTCGTAAAGAATCAGAAATGTTTCTTTGTGGTTCGCCAAGATTGGTCATTTTTATAAAGTATTTGATAATTATAAAAGGTTTCTGGTGCATTTTTTGCACAAAACATAAACAATTTTTCCACCTTGTGTAAAACTCTATTCGTTTTTTTATAAATTAATGAAGCAGGAAATGCAAAACCGTTGTATGTGGCTAGTTTTGTAACCACAAGCATTGTTTAAACTTGTCTAATGTTTTAATACCGACCACGGTCATTGTTGCTTATCTTGTTCTCGGAATAAGCTTCTGCAGTAGAGATTGCGAATATCGCTCACAGCATAAATGTATCCAAAGCAAAATACTCAGAGCTTTCTACATTTTATTTCGTCAAGTTCACCTGTGATCAGTAATAAATCCTTGGTCATCGTCTACTTGATTAGTATGTTTGGTGTCTGGACGGACGTAGAACAAAAACTATAATAGGCTTGTGCTGAAAATGCAGAAAAATTGATGCTACAGTTAAAAGGAAGCTAATTTGTGATGTTGATAACATTTTAATTATGACCTCAGATATTTTAATGTCCGATAGAATAAGTGGGTAAATGAATAGTTCGGAATCGACAAATTTCAGTTACTTCTGCAATCAAGATTTTAAATACAAAATATGGGGATTGAAAAGCAGTTTATTCGTATATGCTTATGTCACAGCACGTAATGGTATGTATGCAAATGTGTGTTACAACCCACAATATCATATACGGTTTCTATGGCCATTTAAGCATGCGCAAGCAAATACACAACCTACACTTGCCGTTGTCATATCCCGTTTTTCAGTCCTCGTGAAACCTCGTCGTGAACATCATGCCGGTCACTCTGGTTATCCCGCCTGAGTTCGCTATATAGATTGACCACTGTAAACGTTAACCTGCAGCTGCCACCGTGAAGTTTATTTTAATAAACAAATCCACAGTTTTTGTACAGTCGATGAAATGCAAAAACGATGGCAGGGCTCATTAATATCTGCTTCAACGAATTCAGTCAGGCATTTGGAGCATATATCATAGTCCAAACTCCTACACACGTATGAGCATGAAAGTGTCAGAGAGATTTTTCATCGCTGACTGTCTTCGGTTAAATATTCAGCCGAATATTTACCGGACAATTGAGTGTCATGTTTACTTTACGCATATAAGGTATACTTTGGAGAATTCGGTAGGTGTATAAAACTTAGCATAGCTCTTGACTGCGAGTGCATTAGTTATACGGAGCTATTTTGTAATAAGATTGCAGTTACTGGACAAGTATGAATATTTATTTAGTTAAATGCCAAATACACATTGGAAAAATAAGTTTCTTTCCTTTTCCACATATAAAAGCGGCAGTTATCTTGGACACTTGAACTTCTGAAATTATAACTAAAAACCATTTTCCAATTTTCCTAAATAAAGTCTATTTTCTATCACAATATAGCCTTGTGCAGTTCGTGCTTAGACGTATGTTCTTTGCTTAGAATTTGGAAGGCTATTCGGCGACATTCGACAAGCCGCTCTTGGAAGAAAAGGCCGTGGTAATTCGAGTGACTCACATCAATGCTCTGGCTAGATTTGAGTACCGTGCAGAATGCGACGTCATTTGAAACAACTTCCGTTTGCGTCTTGTTAATGTCAACTTCCTCAATCTGAAAGCGGCTGTCTACCATATATCTGGAGAACCTCTTAGCTGTAGCGCCAAAGCAACCATAACACACATTCCGGCTTATACAAAATCAGCACTCCGTAGCAGGCCATTACCTAGCTGTGCTTATGCTAATCTGCGTGTCCTCCTCACTCATGCATAGAGAATAAATTTTCTAGAAACATACACATGGTCGAAATTGCAATTTTCAATTTTCAATACCTAGCAATATACCTTTGTATTCTGTTCATTGTTCTCCTGTTTCGGCGGATGCATATAAGTCTGAATCTTTCATCAAAAAATGTTAATGAGCTAAATTGTGAAAGTTATTTGGAGTCAACAGATAATGAGACTATGCATGATAAAGAGTATATATTTGCAAGTAAATTCTGCATGCAGAGTCCTAAGCTGGTAAGAAGAGAACAAATCAACGTGATTGATATTTGTGCATGATTAAAGGAAATTAAGCATTGCGGTAAAGTACTTAGGCATACGACTTAATTTTTTTAAAATTATCAATTACTAAGTTATGAGCGTACTTAGTAATGCCGCTTCTATCATGATGGAAAATCCTTGCGGACGTCTCAAAACGGAAGAGATGCCTAGCTCACGGCCTTCAGGATACTTCGTCATATTCGTTATATCTACAAACAGATAAATGACGTTCAAACGCTTTTGCGATTTCCGGACATACGTACGATTTGCGATAAATTTAGCTGGAAGGAAACTGTCTCCGTATTTCTATACCCATGATCTTCATTAGTGGTTTTGATGTGCTGCCGTAAAACCCATATTATCATATGAGAGTGAGTCAAACAATGGTGATCGTTTAGAGATTATGTAGGGAGTGTTCAGCACGAGTTAAATTGGGACAGCGAATACTCTTCAATGTGAACTTAAAAGGATAGCAGTGTAATGAGTTTGCACCATGCGAGAGTTACTAAAAAAGGTATAGGTAAAAAGCGTGCGAATTACGACGCACGCATGTCAAAATTATATTGGTCGGGTTATGTCGCCACAGTCATCTATATCACATAGAGAAGTCGTAAATGATTTCGATTATTCGGAGTTCACTACGATGGAACAGCGCACACGCGGTTCCTTGTCAACACTTTCCAATAAATACTGCGGTCCTACGTCTCCCTTCTTTCTCCTTAGCCATGCCGACATGGCTACAATTGCACACTTCACATTTTCGTGTGCGCCTCCTACGCATATCATGACTTCCCATATATGCTCAGCGTAAATGACTGTTTCAACTCTCCCTGCAAACTGTGAGGACAGCGCAAGTAGACATTCTGCCACTCGGTAGCACAGACGAACTTCGATTAGTCCGGGCATTTAGGCAGCAGTTGGTTTTGCTCCTGATCTTTTTAAATCATCCACATGACATCGGGCTTTTTAATGCTGTCCAAAATTTTTATAATATTTTTCATCGTCCTTCTGTGCATGGGAAATTTTTGCATCCATTCCCTAAGCAATGAGGTCCGTTTTCCAAGACAGGTATTTCGTATATAGTTGTTTAATATTGTATTATGTGTTTCATTTACGTGGCGAAGTAGAACTAGAACAAGCTCAATAGCTGTTGATCCATGATAGGCGTGTGGGTTTGATTATATTTAGCAGCTGTACGAATTGAGGTTGTTGTACGGCAGAGGGAGATTTGTTTCCGTAAATCTATATTACATAAGTTTCGATGAGCCTACTCGGCAGCATATACGAATTCCGATAAATCTGAGCATTTAGGAAAAAAATTGTTTTTGTTCCTGATTTTTTTAAAATCATCCACTTGACATCTGGCTTTTTAATGCTGCTGCAAATTTTTATTAATTTTTTTCATTGTCTTCTTTGCATGGTAATTTGGTGTGGCTTGAAATTTTTGCATCAATTCCCTCAGCAATGAGCTTCGTTTTCCAAGACAGTTATTTCGTATATAGTTGAGTTGTATCGTATTCTATGTTTGAAGTTTACATGGCTGAAGTAGAACTAGAACAAGCTCAATAGCTGTTGATCCATGAGAGATGTATGGGTTTGATTGTATTAAGCAGCTGTACGACTTGAGGCTGATGTACGCCAGAGGGAGTTTGGTTTCCGTAAATCTATCTTACATAAGTTTCGATAAGTCTACCAGTTTACAGCCGTGATTCGCCCCAGGGAAACCTGTGGTTTGCATATATTTTGCAGATCATAAATCTAAGCAAGATCAATGTGCAGTGGTTTTTAGTTGACATCCCTCGATCTTCACAGTCAGAGTTTTCTCGTAATTCATTCATTACGCTTTGTTATGTGATTTAGTGTCTATTAGTAAAGAGTCCCTTGCTGGTACGATAACCATATGCTAGTTGGAATGACCTTCAGTATTCTCAATTTAGCTCGAGAAATTATGATTTATTTGTTATGCTTTCATCCCTCAAGGATTGCCAATGTAAGCCTAATGTTATTTGCCGTTAAAAACCACATATTTAGCATACTATTTCAGCCCCCGGTTATTTACAATCTGTGTTTCCAGTGTATATTATTCCCTTTAGCATTTTCTATAATTAAATTGTCGCTTCCAAGGAAACACTGATTTTCATAAAAAGAAAATAGACAGCACAATCTGCACAGTTTGAAAGACCGTAGATTGCTTTATCAGGTAAGTAGAAAAAACCAATTTTCTTATATGCTGGAACGAATATTCTGCGCAGCAAATAGTATAATATGGTTTTCTCCTTACATACTAGAATCCTGGTATCCGCAAAAATCATTAGATTCTGGAGTGATCGCATTATGCTTAATGCTTTTAATCGCAAAGGGACAACGGCCTATTTGCATACGCATCCAATGTACATTATGACGTCCTGCATACGTGTGGTGATTGTCGTTCAATCAACAGCGACATCCTTTTTCTCAAGCACACCATTTTCTCCCTTCATGATTTTAGCCATAGTGCTTTTTATAAAGCTAATTTCTCAAAAGTGTATACATCCTCCAGAATGCACTAATGTGCTATACTAAAGCGTGTTTTCAGTTTGTGATATAACACACATAAGAGGCGTTTAATTTTGCGAAATACAAAAGAAAAAAACTTTTTCTAAATGATCACCAAACCCGTTTTCGCTGACATCCACTCAAACAGTGTGACCATTGATTATTTACACAAAACGCTTGAATTCACCTTCGCAGCCACCATTCTGTTCTAATTAATAAAATGCCACCAAGCACGTAAAGCAACGTAGACGCGTCACGTAGTGGTTTTAGTTCGGTTTATGGCTTTAGCAAAATAATCCACGGTCGTTCGCATAGCGAAATCGGGGCACAAGGCAGTGGACTACGAGTGACATTAGTGGAGACAGAATCTGAAACAAAGAAGCTCAATTAAGCTGTCAGTTAAGCCTAGACGAGGTCATGAATGTCATTTTTACCAAAGGAGGCGATACGTGTTACCACAGACGACCTATTGGAGTGCAATTGCATACCTTGGGTTGTCCAGTTCAACTCAAATAGTCTTCTGACCTAGTCTTTGAGCTGTCTGACTTCTCAAAAAAGACAAGCTTCCAAAATTGCGGTCAACTTGAGCGCATGGAGGGTAACTCCTTTGAATTCCCTGGCTCTGAAAATCGGTACAAGAAATAGCTACTTGAAACGTCAGACATCTTATACAACTCTGTCGGTGAACGCTTACTTTTAATGTGGTATGCCACGCACATTTTCACCACTGTAGTACCAGCGTTATAATTGTTGTATAAGAAATTGGGAATTTAATTGTTTCTGTCGACGTCAAAGCATTCCGTGCATGTCATGATGTAATTGAAATACAACAGTTTTGCCAGTTTATCACACTAAGTATATGTATAAAATGACATCTATAATATGCACTTTATTTTGCAAAATATAAAAAAGATAAATACTGTGCTGCATGACCACTTAACTTATTTTCGCTAGGTTCAACCAACGCCGTGTCAAATATTTGTTTTATTTCGAGTTGCTAGATTCCAATAGACAAACGAACCGTCTTTCGCCTGTCGAAACTGGGCCACAAGACAGTGGACCATGAGTGACACTAATGGAGACAGAATCTGAAACGCAGAGGCTCCATAAAGCCTAGACGAGGTCGTGAATGTTTTTTTACCAAAGGAGTCGATATATGTTACGATGCATGTTCAAACTAGTCAACATATGCACATATACGCCTTCCAACTCACGGCCTACTGCAGTTCAATTTCGCACCGTGTGCAGTTGTAGCGGTCAAAGATGTCAGATCAACTCTAGTCATGCACAACAAGTTCGGCTAGTCTTTAATAAGAAGTAAGGGACTTGTGAGGACTAGCTTATTCTATACGCAGGGCAGGTTGCCGTAAGTTTTTCTGTTTCCTTGGGACAGAGGTAAGCGTCCGTTCACGGAGAGTATCAGTCGCGGTGTGTTGTTTACGCAGGAGTGTGTCTCGGTCAGCAGGCTGGGGTTAATTGCTGAGTGTTGGTCGTGTGATTGGATAAATTAGAGGAGGAATGTGGGGCACATACCCACAAAGCCTCACGGGTATCAAGTGAGAGTGTTCGAAGCGCGTGAGATGATACAACTTTGTGAGGACAGCCGCGAGTCACTGCAGCTTGACCGGAGGCGTTCCAGTGTCAGCCAGCGGGGTTAGCCGTGTGTCAACAGCTGTCGCGGTCATCGTTGGACAAAACTGAGCCGGAGATAAAAGGGCCGTTGCAAAAAACCGTTTGTCCACCGACTGAGCTGTCAACCGGCATGCTCATTTTTCCCAGGTTTTGCATACCTCATTCGCGCATGCTCGAGGCCGTAAACTATCTCCGCGTCCGACGAGGGAAGGAGCAATTCGGGCTACATTAACATGCGGATCCGATGCAGTCACACTAATGGTCTTTGAATGACACGCGTCGAACAAAGTGATCTACGGATTCAGGACTAGGCCTAAGACTTCCCAGACTTTGAAGAGGGCACATGAAGTAACTACTTAAAACGCCAGTTATTTTTACCCGAGTATGTTAACGAAATTGACTCGTCATATAAAACTCAATAAAATAATTCATTATTAAATTGCGCCTTATTCTCAGCGATCTTCTAATGGAAAATACTTTACTCTTACCATTATTCGAATTATTTGTTTCATGTGTAATTATATAAGACCATAAAAGCGAGTAGAACAGTGAAATGAGCGTCAACGGCTAATAAAAAATGTCACTTTGATCACACAGAATAAATTGTTTCTAGGCCAAATAATTTTCAAAACCATGTAATAAAAATGACTTTGCTCACTTGCTAAAATATATCGTACGATATAGGAAAATATGGCAAGTGTTACTTATCTAAGTAAATGAGCATCATATTGAAAAGTTATATCGTACTTAATAATTAAGGTGTTCTTTAATAAAAAAGTCGAGTAGAAAAGCCGAACTCCTCGAACATTCTTACGATAACGGAAAAAGGGCAATAAATTACGCAATCGAATACCATACATACCAATCAGTAACCTATTGCTGGACGGACAGAAACGGAAAAACGAACAATACGTATTGCATCCATAAGTTGTTTTGATATACACAAGTCCTCTCATGTGGACGGCAGCGAAACCTAAAATGCACGATTTCGCTCTAAATGAATGGACATAAGCCTATCCATAGAAAAAACCAAGAAAAAAAACAACATTTTAAATGGGCTCTTCGCAAACTGTTTCAGTAATCGTCCTTAAATAATTATTATTGCATAAACTCTGGGACAAGGACAATAGCGTAATTAATTAAAGTATTTTTCAAAGTTATGTTGAGAAGCAACGATGCAATTTACGTTTTCTTGCATAGCATGATATACAATAGTGGATATTCTTTGATTTATTTAATAAGCATATGATAAGAAAAAGCTTTTATAAGGCCAGATGTTCTCATTCCCGTAAAAGTAAGAATGTAATACAAGTGGCGCGCGTAATCCAACATTTATTTGTCGCGCAATTGTTTTAGCGAAGGTAGACGTTTTTCAACTGTTCATTGTCATTGAAATGCAGACAATACTTTACGCTCTTGTGTGTCCTAACAAGTCGTGCACTTTCCAAAATACACTGTTTCACGAAACCGCTCGGCGTATTTATTCGGGGGCGTACTACAGCACAACATAAGCCGTTTAAATATATTTGAAGCATCTTTTCCCGGGTATAAATTGAAAACAAGCATGTACAGCAGGATTTATTGGGGCCAATAAATTTCGTGACGGCTTTTCAACTGCAGCCCGTCTCTTCATAGCATAGGTGACGAATGAAAGCGCACATCATTATGAATTTGTACAGAATGGCAGTACATAACAGCAAGGTCAAATTTCAAGGCAATGAATAATGAGCTAAAACGTCCACATAAGCATCATATAAGAAAGAGTGAGACGAAATGTTAACAACAAATCACAGTCAGGGGAAACTAGAGGTGTGAGATTACCAGGACAATTTCAGATTGATTACATGATCTAAGTGCTTGCACATGTCTAGTTTCTCCATCCATATGTAAGCTGCTTCCAAATAACGCAAGGTATGAGTTGTATGCGCTCGCCAATTGCCGCCAACCCCAATTCTGTGCATGAATTCACATTCACTTGCGGATGCAAGTACATTGGGCGAATGCAAAGGCAATTGGCAACCAGGGCCGCTGAGCATTTGCCTAATTGGCTTTTGAAATAGGAAAAAAAAAACCCGCGTTCGTCTATAACAAAACACCTGTTAGATAGCGGTCATGTTGTCGAGAGAAAGCATCTTTTCGAGTACTTGCTTGAGCGCATAGAAATCGAAAATTTGCGTTATTTGGAAGCAGCTTACATATGGATGGAGAAATTAGACCTGTGCAAGCACTTAGATCATGTAATCAATCTGAAATTGCCCTGGTAATCTCACACCTCTAGTCTTCCCTGACTGTGATTTGTTGTTAACATTTGGTCTCACTCTTTCTTATATGATGCTTATGTGGACGTTTTATCTCATTATTCATTGCCTTGGACCTTTACCTTGCTCTTATGTATTGCCATTATGTACAAATTCATAATGCTGCGCGCTTTCATTCGTCAACTATGCTATGCAGAGACGGGCTGCTGTTGAAAAGCCGTCACGAAATTTATTGGCCCCAATAAATCCTGCTGTACATGCTTGTTTTGAAGTTTAAATAAAACTTAATGTGAGATATCGTTCAAAAAATGGGCGAAGCGGTCATCAAAAATCTTTCAGATATTGACAGTTATCCCATTACATATAAACCGCTACCAACTTCGCATCATAAAATCACAAAATGCTGGAAGAACTGTTGGCTATTTGTTTAGGCCTTTGGAAGAAATTTTGTAAAATGAACACTTTGCTTAACATAATGCCGTACAATAAGTAAGCAAATAAATGCAGAAATGTAAGTGCAGGAAATGATTAAAAACGAGTAAAACGGAATGAAACGGAGGAAAATATAAAGATTTGTTTGCCCCTTTATTTACATTAGTGCTGGGATATCCGTTAAAGAACACTCAGATCATCGCCACATGTCAGCAAACAAAGCATTGCACTTGATGTGGATGTTCGACTGTAAGCAACATTAAGGTGTCTTGTGACATTTTGTGCGTTTTGTACACTCCTTACATCAGTTCTCATGTTTCAGCAGCCAGGACTTTACGAATGCGAAATAAATCTATTTCTGCGTATTCTGCGCCCAGGGAGATGAGAACTACTCCGAATTTGTGACGTCACAGGCGCCCGGGCATTAATATTTACGTACAAGCTGTCTGCACTGCTATGCTGAAATTGCACTCACTGCATGTTTGTGGTTTTATGCCAGTGCATTAAAAATCAAATATCGGACAGCATGAGGTTGTTTCAATTAAGAAAATTGTAAACATCAGTGAAACATGGTGCGAAGCCACTTCCTTCTAATAGTAAGTTGGATATGCGAGTTGGAATGCGTATTCTATAGACTGCACACTTTATATCTACAGAATGTTCTAAATACAGTGTTTTACATAAGCAACCGGA
Source organism: Spirometra erinaceieuropaei (assembly GCA_902702965.1). Lineage (NCBI taxonomy): Eukaryota > Metazoa > Platyhelminthes > Cestoda > Diphyllobothriidea > Diphyllobothriidae > Spirometra > Spirometra erinaceieuropaei. The sequence continues at coordinate 479,591 of CACRXP010000027.1, forward strand.
GCAGTTTTTCTGTGAATATGAAAAATCATTCAATAAACGGGAGAATAATCACTACAAATTTCCCAAATATGAATACTTATTCTATTACAAATAAGCCGCTCACAACTGCACATTAAGAAAAGCACAGAATACTAAAAGAACAGTTAGAAACGCATGCAATGAATGCCACGCAGAATGCAGTGCAACCAGCAATGAAATGATTAAAACCCAGCCGAAAGAAGGTAAATATAAATTTTTGTTTGCTACTATATTCATGTTAGTAGTATAATATCCACTTCAAAACACACAGGCCATCGTCACTTGTTGGCAAACGAAACATTGCACCTGATGCGTATGGTCGTCTAGAAGAAATTTTAACGGGAATGGGAACATTTTTGCGTTTTTAATTGTAGTACCACAATCCTTACCTTCAATCTCACCTTTCAACAGCTGGGTCTTGACAAATGCGCGAAATATATCTCGTTATCTTGATATGGGTAAAGATTCGAGGTCCAGATATTGTATCCCGTTCATCCTCCCCTCCCCCGAAGAAGACGAAGAAAAAGATGGGGCGAATTCATTGACCGAGTTATATTTGTACTGACGTTTCGGAAACCCTCTCGTTTCCATCATCAGATTAATGAGTTGACTGTTCCTGCTGGTCTTGATTGCGTCAGCCTTGATACCTGCCTGGTATTATATCCGTGCGCGAGGCACGAACTGTGACCTGCCCGTTGGCCGCCGATTAGTGTTGACCTCTCCACGATTGACCGCCGGCGGGCTCCTGCCACTAATGAGCCCTCGTTATTTCGTTATCTGTATCCTGCGACGAAGGAGATTAGAACTTCTTCGAATTGCCTGCTTGCGACGCAAAATACATGGTCGACGGTAACGTCTCAGGCGCCAGTCATTAATGTTTTCGCGCGAGCTGCCTGTACCGCTGTGCTAGGACTCCTAAATGAACATAGTTGCATATTTGCAATCTCTGAATACCTGTGGTTTTATGCTCAACATATTAAAAATCATCGACCTAAGAGCGGGAGGCTGGTTAGTTTTGGAACACCAGGGAATTATTATTCGAGGCCTCATCCTTCACATATTGTAATACATATGCAAATGGTAGCGCATGTGCAAGTGCAGATAAGAAACACAATTAGGATCACAACGTGTTTGTTCAGATGGTTTCACGCAGAAGGAGAAAAATACACTAAATGTGCAACCAAAAAGAAGAAGCCGGTGGTTTTCAATTCGAAATGGGTCCCTTTTTGAGTAAAGATAAAGACTCACAGCAAATTTAGTATTGCTCGCGATATCCACAAACACCGAGCAGGTGCATTTTGGAGCACCCGTAGGACGCAGCCACAAATGTTGAATAAAGTCATAGCAGCAAAATGTACTTTTCACGGCGTCCAAGGGAAGAACAACACTGTCTTTTTATATGCATATCGGAATTATACACATCGCAAATCAGTGTTGTCGAAAATGTGATGGCAATATAATACGTCATAAAATCTAACATTGACACTTTATTTACATAGAGGCTCTAATAAAACTGCATGCATATTTAAAATGCGTTAATTATGAAATAAACTGAGAGATACAGGAATCATTTTATAATATTTGCGTGGAAACAATACCACTTACTCATCTTATTCAAGCACAGAAATAGAAAATCCGATGAAATTGAAAAAATGACAAACAGGAGCGTAGAAAATGCCTACAAATACCTCGAACTCACGCTTCAGGCTTTGATAGAATACCATTACGTCTACAAACAAAAACTTAAATTAAGAATACAATGACAAATATTTGCAAAAAATGGACAGAAAGCGCAAAAAAAACGAAAACAACTGAGATTAATTGAATCAAAAACATAAAAATTCGAAGCGCAAGAATGAATTTAAAAAGGGAAAGTCGAAAACAAAAAGTAAAAAAAAACGATTAAAATACATAATTTGAAATGTCTTAACAAATTCAGCATACAAGAGATATAAATAACAACAGGATGTGCGACGAAATGAGAGACACTGAACGGGATAATGTGAAAGGATTAACCAAATATTAATTTCTATTATAGCTTACATACATAATTCATTCTGACTTAACTATAAAAAACCATTGCCATTTGCGTCGAAGAATTAAAAGATGTCCTCAGTCAAATAAAACCAGATACGTTTTTTGCACCCGGACTGAATTCCTCGGCTGATATATAAGAAGAAATCAACGGAGCTTTCAAAACCTCCCTAGACGTTCTTTCAGCTCTCGATGAGAACAGGAAGGCTGCCCTCACGGTGGAAATCAGCTAACCTCGATCACTTACATAGGGGAAGTAGCAGGATGACAGCAGGCAGCTTCAGGTCTATTATGTTAACTTGCCTCTCATGAAAAACGATGGAAGCTCTAGTAAAGTCGCTATATAATAGTTTTGTGAAAAAATAGCATCTTGTATAATTTTTAACATGGTTTCCAAAGATGACGTTTGTGCATCTTAAGTCTTCTAGCTTGTCTGGGGATCTAGACCAGATTTCTGTAAAGTATTCGACGCTGTCCAGCATCATAGCCTTCTTTAAACATTGAGCGCCATGAACATACGGGGAGATCTTCTGACCGAATAAGGACGTTTCTGGTTGGACGATAACAACGTGTCTGTATTCGACATGACATGTCAGACTGGATGAACGTGAACAGTTTTGCGCCTGAGTACTTAGTTCTGGGATCACTGCTATTCGTCCCTTATGTTAATGGCAGCCCATAAGAACTTGACTGCAGAAACTAAGGTTTGACTACGTCGTTAAGCTCTAGCAAGTCACAAAGAGACGTTACGACCAAAGAACTCTTCAAAACCGTCCGTACCGACTAAAAACGTGATCGGAGAAATGGCGTCTAGATTTCAATTTGCAGAAGTGGGCCGTCATTCATCTGCGTCCAACCAACTATCATTCAGATGAGAACCGGAGGACATATCACCTGAAGGGTTTTAGTCTCCTCGGCTACTCTTTACCTAAGCATGTCGGTTTTTTGATACATAGCGACACGAAAGCAGCACTTCAGTGCAACAAGGCTGCAAAAAAAACGCCACGGGAGTGCTGCATGTCATTAAAGGGTGTTCTTACCATTTGACAAATACCCTTTTTGAAGATTTACGGCACATTTGTTCGGCCCTACTTAGAATATGTCCTACAGGCATCGCAGACATGGCCAGTAATGGACCAAGCACACCTTGAACGGGTAAGACGTCGCGAAACAAAGCTGGTAATTTTTTTCAAAAAACTAATCCAACATAGAAGAGACTAGATTGCCTACATTTATTCCCTCTTTGTTACGGGCAGCAGACAGGTGATCTTGTACTCGTCTCCAAGATGACTTCTGACCTTGAGCATAGAGTTACCTTTGAGGACATGTTTGATTTGCACATTTCACTCAATATTGTGGTCATTCGATAAAACTACGGATAAAAATGTCTAGGCTGAATCTTCATTCCAAATTTTTCACGCAAAGGGTAGTGAAGTACTGGAACGATCCCCCTCAGTCATTGGTGAAGACGACTTCTTGTAACTGTTTAATAAAGATTTGGATGACTACTTCTTTTCCGAGTTAGACCTTTTTGGATCCCCGAACATCTTTCTCTGGAACATTGCTACTTAACTTAACCAGGTACTGCATTAATCGCGACTAAATTCATTTTTCGTGCATGGCTGTATCTAAGGAGCTGACATGTAATCAGTAGTGTTTTCAAAGGCCTTTCTTAGTATCCTTACGAAATAAAATAAAATTGATCAAACCACATTTTCAAACCTCGTGTTCGCAAAGGAACATATGATGTGAGGAAGCATTTTTTTCCAACCGTGTTGTGAAACAGTGAAATAACATGCCCGACGCGATTGTAACATTACTGTCTTTGGAGACTATGTAACTATCGTCTGGACATACATCTATTGCCTCAGCAAGCGGAATATGTGGCATTGTTACTAGAAAACCTTTGCACTATATGCAACGATGTCTGAATTCACTTGCAACTAAAACATCATCAAGTTGTTGCAAATTTTAAAGATGTTTATGTACAGATAGGAAATTCAATGGCGTAAGCATAATCTTTGCCTCGCTGAACTGTCTCTTTTTGCTGTGGCAGCACTAACTGAAACCCGGCTATCCAAATATACTTGCAATGACGAAATAACTTCAACCGGATGCAAAACTTATCGGAGGAACATGGTAGTCTGGCTGTGTATGTGAAGGAAAAGCTGCCTGTGTTGGAAAATACGTGCATACGTGCAGCACGGGAACTATTTAGGTAACCATCAGGGCTTGCTGGTCCCCGTGTCTCGATTTGCTCACTGTCTACCTACAACACAGGATTGGCCGAATCGCCGACGCCTATCTACCCGAACTGTTCGGCAAATTTAACAGTTGACAGAGTACTATGGACATGGGCAAATTTATTGCACCAGAAAAAAACAGGAACACCCATCAAGCGTCATGACCAAAATCGTCATTTGACTAGGATTTGCTGAACAAAACGCTATATGCGCTCATCACAGACATGCACACCTGAGGGACAATGGGCGGACCGCCTGACTTTAATTGTTACGAAAACATCAGATAGCATAGACGGGGCCATCTCCATGCCACTCGCCGCCCGAAGTGACCATGCAGTGCTTACGTGGAATTATTAGTTATACTCCAATTTCCATAGCCCAAAAAGACAAAAAAGTAGATAGGCAATTCAGACAAATGATGCAGACCAATCGGTCTTGAGCAGAAACGTTTACGGGTAATGACAACCATCACTGGGAGAAATTCAAGAATGTCCTTATGCATCAAATCATAAATCAACAAATACATTTTTGGGAAAAACCATAGAGTTCCCATCATAGCAAGAAATACTACATTTATAATATGGCGTATAGAAGAGGTAGACCGAATCTTCAGAGCATTCGGTTCATGGTTTTTGAATAAACGATTTTGTCAGACAAATGAGTAGCGAGCAACGAATAAAACTCGTTTACATAACGATCAAAACGAATTTGATTGGATTAACTCTAAAGGAGAAAATAACCGTCACTCATACGTATGTGGACAGGACTGAAATGTATGTTGTAGTGTATAACGGATTTTAAGTGGTCATCGTCAGGACAAAAAAATACTTATTTGGATCAGACAGGCCTGACCGGCATGCGCTGGTTTACAAGGGATTCGATGCAGGCAACTCAAAGGCTATGCGCGTCAAAGTGGCGTCGACAGAATGCTTGGGGTCGACATGAAATGACATGAAGCACCGCAAATAGCGTCGCCGGAGAGATAAGAAATAACAGTGGATTTATTTACAAATTAAAAACAGGAAGTCGTTAAATTATAACGTAGGGGGTTCCACTCGATCTCCGTTTAAGTACCAGGACGATCCTTCTCAAAGTCAAAACCCTGCGTGTTCGGGCTCAAACCGTCAATAGTGACTTTTTTTCGATGTAGGACAGTTACGCAATTTTGCTTTGAAAACCGATAACTTAGAAGACGACATAAGCTATGGTAGAAGACTATTCTACAGGAAGTCAAATAAGGATGATAAACAAAGAGAGAACGCATACATTTAGTGAAAAATGCAAAAGAATCACCATGGCGGAGTTGCACGAGACATAAAGCCGATCTCACAGAGTAATAATGTAAATGCGCGGGACAGATTGAAGAATTTTCATCCAAAACAAAATTAATATTTGCGAGCTGACATCTATGAGCATAAGAAATAGCGGCTGTGGTTCGGGAGAAGAGTTTACTAACGGAAACTGTCCTGACACTTTTGATTATATGACCGTCACATGTGTTCATTAAACCAAAGGAATGGCAGCAGTATTCAAGGACAGAAACAACAAGCATTTGATAATTGTGCGATACGAACTCAACAGTCTGTGCAACTTTGACAAAGATTCTGTCTACATGAGGTAATAAACAAAGTTTGTTTGTGTAACATAAAACTTCGTCCGTTATGGTTTATCATAATCAGAGTGGGTTATTTTGTAAAATTATGAGACTAGGAGGTTTCGTGGAAGTAAACAACATGCAACTACGCTTAAATGATGAAAAATTTATTTTCCCCGTTGAACGCCATCTACCTACGCGTAGTAAATCGGCGTTAATTATTTAACTCAAATATTCGAGGAAGCCTTTAAATATATGTTAGCACACGTGAGGTCATCCGCATAAAGGAATTTCGGCATTTAGTCGAAATATCATTAATATAATGGAAGAGTAGCGGGCCAGGCATGGTAGTTTGATTAGCGGTTGCATTGGCGGGACCTGATAAATTTGACTAGAGGAGTAAATTCATTTACGAGTAATATTGGAGTTATCGGTTACTATTCTGGAATAGTTGGTAGATATCCGGTGATGCCTTATTGAGAAAAAGCCGAATATGTTGTCCTGTTAACAGCCATTTTATTACACAGATATATTTTTATGGATTAATAAACACTCTACGAATTTAAGTTCCCGTAAGAAACGACTATGGCCAAGTAACGAATAATCCAGGTTCATTCAGGCCCTAAACTATATAAATATGAAAGTCTAGGTTTGTTAGCCTAGTGCGACTAATAATGCGCACATGCTACTAAGCAAATTTATTCCTGCCTTATTGCTTAACTCATGCATTTGTTTCCAAACGGACAGTTAACGAAGAATATAAAGTGATGATGTGTGTTTTGGTGACAGGAAAAGTGGAAACAACGCCTTTGGATTGCACAATGACATTTTCCAATGGTGAATCCGCTAAATAAGGATTTTTCCATATGACAACCTACCGCTGCCAACAATTCTTCGTGTAAACTCATGTGCGTCTCCAAGAGATTCCTCGTCTACGTTGCCTACAGCCTCTTATGCATCCCAGCCATCACACGCCGATTTGCTCTTTGGATAACTTTTGGCTGTTCTTCTTCGCTATTTTACACTAACATCTAACTGAGTATTACAAATTAGACTACCTCAAGCTTGTATAAGACGAAATTGACAATGTAACATACGTGCGCATGATAAAATGTTTTATGTCGTGTAGAATCCATAATTAGTACGAAAATACTATTAAACTTACTTACCTACCGAAATACTTTTTCGCTTGCTGTGCAAAACCAGTTTATATGGGGTTTAATACATGTTCTATAAAACAATATTCGAATTTATACGACCACCGAAAATCGGTTTGACAATTACATTCGACTTATGTTGTCACTTTTTCGCGATGACGGTTTCTGCAGGAGGACAAAAAGACGTGCATTCAAAAGCCGACATCACGGCGAGTCAGAAATACATCGGGTTCGTGCTACGTGATAATAACTTTTACAACCACACTCAAGTTATCTTTTCTAATCAAAAACGTATATGGGAATTTCAGTCAACATTTCAAGAGATATGTGGACCCCAAAGTTAACTAAATACGCGTTACAGAAGAACGTCTTAACCATGCCCAGATACGCAGATGTTCAATTAAAATATATGTAGGTGGAAAAATATCAGAGGAAATCGTACTCTGTTTATCGGGAGAAGTGTGATGGCAGCAAATTGCAATCGAAACGTCACCAAATATTTCCTGAACTATATATATATATATATATATTGGTGAAGTAAGCGACCTATATTAAGTTAGATTGGAAAAACACTTTCATATTCTCTGACGTTTTTACGATGACGTTTGTTCAGATGCCTCAACCACAAATTTTGGATGCACCAACATCGTGTCAGCAATACGCCATTCAGGCAGTTGTTGGCTTGTGATATGTTTGCGAAATGTAATTTGTATATAACATGATTTTCTTGGTTAATGTTGCTTATATCAGTGTAATATGGGAGGTTTAACACCCGGATTCAATAATTTGAGTCAGAAAGTATAACTGAATTCCAGTTTCAAGAACGGCATCAGCAGCATCAACTGTCTAATGGGTTTAGCGTGCATTTTTTTAAGTTAGGCTAGAGGTCGGGCGAATTAAGTCTTAAAGAATACCTATCTTCAAAATGTTCATTTTCAGAATTCATCAAAAAAATCAGATTACACAGTCATGATAAAAGAGCTATCATCCAGAGAAGAGTGCACATATGGCAAAATAGAAGTCACCTTCATTCTTGTTAGGAGGATAGAATTACCCATATTGTACTGATCGCTTTTAAATTAACAGTACATGCGGTTGTCGGTAAAACATGAACACGAGCAAAACTCAGACAATAACGTTTTGTGTAAACGTTGGTACAGGTGGGCAAGATGAAAAAATACTTCAACTAAGCCTTAACCCGGTTGTATTCAGCATTGCTTGTCAGTTAATAGCACGGATCTTTTAACTACACTAAGGTCTTATAGTGTCATTCGGGGATTTGTTTTGCATGAGTGACAGTGTCGCATCACGAATCACACCCATAAGTTCTGATCTTTCTGAATGCCCGGAAATTCAGCAGTACTACGTGATTCAAATACAATGTACACCAGTTATGACCACGAAGACGTCTCGATAATGCTAGTGGGACTCTTCATTTGTGGACAACTGAAACTCAGGGGATAAATATTTATGAATATATGGTTATTCAGGCAGGTCACATGCTTTAACCAGAAGGCAATCATGTCCGCTAAGCTTTTACGTTTCAAACATATGACGTGGTGGCCGTTCATACGCCATCTGCTGACTCGCTGGCCTGCGGCCACCGCATCGACATCTACTTGGGCACACGTGCACCCACCAAACGCCGCTCAATCGCACATGCTCCGCCCGACAGCCGAAGTCGCCACATCCCGTTCACCCACAGATACTTAAAAATGCCTTCCTCTCTCCTCTAGCCGATGCAATATGGACCGGTAGGGCAAACCACACATAAAGCAAAAAAGGCATGCAAATCTTTAGCTGCACTTTATCTTGCTTAAAAAAACATACTTTGGCTGTCGGCGATTCTGCTGAAAATGTCAGGCGTCACTCCGTCAGCTGTTGCCCCAATGCATTGTGGATATGTACGCAAAAATCATAACACAATGCCTGCTTTTCACTTGTTTGAATTAGACAACGCTGCGGTCTGAAAAATACATTCATTTGCCTGACGCACTTGTAAACGACAGTAATAAAAGAAAGGTTGAAATAATACCGATTTTGCCATGCTTATACACTGGCCGTCCACATCAAATGCAACAGTACCACCAACACCTTAAAGGAGCCTCAATCTTGTCATCTATCTCTGGCTTCCCCGCCGAGATCACTATTTAAAAACTAGAGGCCACAGGTCTTCCGTAAATTAATCCTAAATTGTGGCTGCGATACTTGGGGGACAGATTTGTGATCTTGAAGAAGGCGACACGATCGCCGAGTCAAGAGCTTTGTTAACCTGACGTTTCGGATTCCTACTCAAATCCATCATCAGAGATGAAAAAGTAGAAACGGCTGGTTGTTGCGCAAGGGGCTGGAGTACATATCTCAATTAGTTGCCATACTACCGCATACCTATGAACATCACGCCCCCCCCCTTCATTCGGGATCGTAGCACTTTGTGTGATTATTGCTTTATGGCCGACAATCGAGTCGATAATTGTTGCAATTTCATCACGTGCGTTGGATGTTGGCGTGATGATTTCTCGACCATCTGACGCATCGACTCCGGAGTTAGGAAAATTTTTCAACAATGCGTTCCCCGCATGGCTTTTAACTCCGCCTAGACGAAGATTTACCACGCAGTATGGAGTCGGAAGATCGTTGCACTGGTTGATGGACTGGGGGTCAGTAAACCTTGATTCCAGTAGCTCCCGGCTCACGCGGTTGTCCCCTCTTGCGAGAATGTCGGCCTCATCGAATTCGAATGTGTGGCCGGATCTCGTCGAATGAGCCACAACTTAAGAGCTGGCGTCATGTCTGTGCACCGCTGCCGCGTGTTCGGCCATTCTCGTTCGGAGCTGTCTTCCGGTTTCTGCAACATAGTTGCTTTGTCCGTAACTGCACCAGATCCGATAAACGACTCCAGACGTTTCTAGTCCTGGCAGTGGGTATTTCGGTGTCATGACGAGACGCCTGATTGTTGCATCCGGTCAGTGTGCCACTCCAACCCCAAGTGGTGCAAGAATGCGGCCGACAGTTTCCGAGACGTTCTTGACATTTGAAAGCGCTTGCCAAAATTTGGTATATGTGCGGTTAGGCATTTCGTCCATTTGGCGTATGCACCGGTCGACGATGTTGCGCGGGTAGCCATTGTATTTGAAGAACCGTCGGAGGTATTGTAGTTCGGCAATCTTGTTTTCCGGCTCACTGCAGCGCGTTTCGACACGCCGATAGAGCGTCCTTTTACAACTGCGTTTGTGGCTGATTGGGTGGTTACTGTTGAAGTTCAGCAATTGCATCGCATTTGTCGCTTTCCTGAACACTTTGGTTTTTAGTTCACCACAATCTTTGCGGCATACGAGGACATCCAGAAAGGCCAGCTGGTTGTTCTCTTCCACCTTCATCCTAAATTAAATGCTGTGATGTTCTTTGCATGTCAGCAGCTGATCCTGGTCGATAAAGACCAGGGTATCATTTAAATACCGTGCTCCGAATTGCGCTTTTCGATGGTGAAATACCAACGAACAGAGCGAACAGAGCATGATACGCGACGCAGGGCTGTTGTACAAATTTTGAAAGCTACCCAATCCAAAGTCGCCCAGAAACGACAAACTGGTGCACAACCTGTCGTCAAAGGAGCTGACAAAGTACCAGATGCAGGTTTAACGGCACGAAGCTTCTTTTAACAATGCCGACGCCAAACCTGTTAACATGCTTGCAGCAGTGCAATCAATCCTTTTTCAGACAGAGGCAACGGAGGAGACTAAGAGTATCATCCGACACCAAGTGTTGTATCTCCTTATTGCGCACAGGCTGCGGGAAGTGCTTTCCAAGGCCGAACGAGATGCGCTTAATGATGCCTACGTCGGCATCGAACGCAATCAGGTGTCGACTTTCCAAGAACATCTCAACGCCGTCTTCCCGGACATTAAATTAACGATGGAGGAGGAAGAGAACAACCAGCTGGCCTTCCTGCATGTCCTCGTATGAGGCAAGGATTGTGGTGGACTAAAAACCATAGTGTTCAGGAAAGCGACAAGAACTGAACTTCAACAGTAATTACCCAAAAAGCCACTAACGCAGTTGTGTAAGGACGCTCCGTCGGCTTGTCGAAACGCACTGCAGTGAGCCGGAAGACATGGTTGCCGAACTACAATACCTCCGACGGGTCTTTAAATCTAATGGCTACCCGCGCAACTTCGTCGACCGGTGCATACGCAAAATGGACGAAAGGCATAACCGCACGGACACCAAATCTTGGAATGCGCTTCCATATATCAAGATCTTTTCGGAACCCGTTGGCCGCTTTTTGCACCACTTGGGGTTGGAGTGGTACACAGACCGGAGGCAACCATCAGGCGTCTGGTCATGAAACCAAAAGACCCACTGTCACGGCAAGAAACGTCTGAAGTCGTTTATCGCATCTGGTGCAGTTGCGGACAAAGCAACTACGTCGGAGAAACCGGAAGACAGCTCCGAAGGAGAATGGCCGAACAAGCGGCAGCGGTTATGCCGAAATGACGCCAGCTCTGAAGTTGCGGCTCATTCGACGAGATCAAGCCACTCATTCAAATTCGATGAGGCCGAAATTCTCGCAAGAGTTGACAACCGCGTGAGCCGGTAGCTACTGGAATCAAGGTTTACTGACCCCCTGTCCATCAACCCGTGCAACGTTCTTCCGATTTTGTACTCCGTGCTCAAACCTCGTTAAGGCGGAGTAACAAGCCATGCGGGGAGATGTGCGATCGTTGAAATAGATGAACTAACAAGGCTCCACAACAACATCAACTAAACAATGCCAGGGATTAAATTCACACTCGAGAAACAAGTTGACAAATAACTGCCATTTTGGATGTTCTCATTCTGTCGTTCGATGTAAATTTGCTTTTCACCTCGATCCGAAATCATTTGGCATTTTAAACTCTCAGCGACCTAGTCGGCAGGCAATACACGGAGGCAAAATATACCCCGATGCGGGGACACCTAGGACAACTACTTAAATACTGCCTCCAAACCTTCTTTATATTTGAAGCGACAGTGTACGAGCAAATCAAATGTACTCCGTTGGGCTCACCGCTATCCGATTTCATCTCTGAATCCGTTTTTGAAGTTTGGAGACATTGGTGTTCACAACACACAAGCCAAAATTTTGGGCGCGGTATGTTGACGACACCTCCGACCTTCTCAACCGGGAAATGGTCTTGAATTTCGACGCGCAACTGAACTCTGTTCTTCCCGATATTCAGTTCACCATGGAGACAAAGAACAAAAATCAGATCGCGTTTCTAGACGTCTTGGTCCACCGCAAGTTCAACGGGAGCCTAAAAACCAAGGTCTACAGGAAGGCCACTAACTCTCGCTGAGTCCTCTCCTACCACAGCAATCACCCGCCGGGTCACAAACGACGCTGTTTTCGATCTCTCTACAAGAGAGTTGACACTAACTACAGCGAACCGACCGACAAGGTAGCCGGACTACTACGGCAGCTTTATAGAAGGTAGCACACTGTCCCGACCAACCATTAAGTCAACGGCAAATCAACTGAAAGTTTGGCGAGCGCTGTCATATATTGAGAGCGTTTTCGAGGCAGTTGCTCGTATCTTGCATCCATTGGGTATTAGCATCGCCCACAAACTCGAATAAACAATTAGACGTTTGGTCATGAGACCAAAAGCGCCTCTACCACGAGGCGAAACTGCTGATGTCGTCTATTGGATACCGTAAAGTTCCGGCGAAACAAAGTACGTTGGAGAACCCGGGAAAAGATCGCAGATCCGCATGGACGAGCACGCAAGAGCTGTACGAAGGATGGATCCGGTCTCGCTTGTGTCGGAACATTGCGCAGCTTTTGGCCATGCCTTCGCCTCCCAAGACGTCAAAATCTTTGGATAAGAGAGCGATCAAACTGTCAGGAAGATGCTCGAAGCCTGGTACACAACAACTACATCCATCAACCGCTGCGTAATATTGCCGGCTGTCTACCAAGCCCTAAGGGTGAAGTTCAACATGCAGGGCTGCCGACTAGGCGTCATGCCAGAGACGGGAGTAGTCGAACCCAGACCAAGTGGGAAAACGAACGGACATAGAGAGGCAACGGAAACAGACAAAACAGAGGACAACCGGCGGCGTACGCAAACCCAGGAGACCACCTTTTGGGTCCGAACGCAGAGAGAAACGAGCTCTCGGTGGGAACGCCCGACAGTGACAGGATCCTCCAGCCAGATGTCAACACCAGCAGTACAACCACCGTCAACACGGTTACGGACAGGTGTTAACGCGACAGTGAGGCGAGATCCCCTGACAGTGACAGAAACCCGCAACCCGACTGGCATAAAAACTACTGTTCACACGGTTACGGGCAGGTGCGAACGGGACAGGAAGGAAAGATACGTGAAGGGCGGACAACGGCCAATAAAAAACAGGAACAATGGCCGCAGTCACCCCGACAAGCATTTTGTTTTATAATGCCTTAGTCACACATTAAGCGGGTTGACTAAAACTTCTCAAACCCTTTCAAACTGTCTGCCAGTATTCGCGTTATTTCCTTTGATATTGCCAGGGATGTATTGTGCCTTACCGAATAAGCACTAAGCTGTATCTCTTCTCATCAACCGACGAAGTGGAAAACACCCGGAGAACTCAAATGAGACATTGTTCGCAATGAAATTATTATTAGCAATCGCTTGATGGAAAATATCAGAAAAGTTAGATATGTATAGTTTGTCTCAAGTTTCTTAAAGTACTCATAGTATGATTCAGTATGGGAGAACCAGACACTTACGTCAGCATGCATTGTTAGTCTACAATCAACGGTGTGCAATTCATTGTAGTTTTTATTTTTCACAAAATCATATATAATGACCACGTGACACGCGGGCTTTATTGCAAACGGTATCCTCACAAAGTGAGTTTCAGATGCTAGTTCTCTCACAGAATTACTCATGGACTAAGTGGTATGCCGTTACTGATGTTGTCTTTTTTCTACACAATTTTCTTTTAGTGACATTGTTCATCGCTGGTGCTCTTCTTGCCTTCCTTTCCTGCACACACTGTGAATATTCGACAGAGATGTTGTCTATGTGTAATGATTTTAATCTCGCTATAAATGGACATTATTAAGGACTGATCGCCTTTGATTTGTTTCCAACTTTAGGCAGGCAAGAATTCAATGTGACGACAGGTCAAAATGCGCCCTTTCTTTCAATAAACTACTTCCGACAAAAGCCACTGGTATGTTCTTTTCGAAAACATTGTGTCAAATTATCCTTGTATGAACTCTCATGTGTCTATCGTTAACTTCAGTCAGTCGCAGTTGGAAATACTTCAGCCTCCGAGGGTTCGCTCTCAAACCCCTGCGTAATTGGGAACCCATGTTGGTAAGTCCTAAACGGTACTGAAAACGGTTTAGCATCCAGATATGCCAGCATTGCGACTGTATATCTTACGGAATTAAATGGCTCACATTGAACACATACTTTTACTGCATATAGCTGACTTGGTGCCAAAGGAAGCGGGAGAAATTTTAACGCCTGAGCTGGATGATGGTGATGTGACCCATGTGACGATTTTATACGCCGAGGATGTCAAGGTATGTCTAATGGTATTCGTTGTGAACATTATATTTTAGTCTACAGCAACAGTATTTGAAATGTTGCAGAGTTAACGCCGATTGTACTTTTCCTTCAGAACACAATCATACAAAGAGGGATATCGTATTTTAATAGAGCTAATCTGTCAATGCGTGATAGCCTTTTGGATGCTCCATACCGTAAGAGTCCGTTTTATATTAAATTCATTGTATTTCTTCGAAATAACAGGCATAACATATTAGAGTTCAATAGTTGAATAAGCACGTCTCAAACGCATTAGCTAACTATCAACTATAGCAATTGATGCGTGGAAAAATTTTAAAATTCCATTTCGAAATTGGAGCCCACCTCAAATTCCGTATGATTTGCAATCCAAAAACATATTACTGATTTACAGAAAGGAGGTATATGGAAATCCTAAGTATAATTTCTGGAATTTGACTAGTTTTATATATTTTATGGACGGACTAATCGTTTACATATTTCGGTTTTCATAAGCAACAAGTATGTCTAAATTGTAAAAAATCCCGACTCATTCATGCGCTAACATATGCAAATATGAAAGTTTAGGTTTGCTAGTCTAGTGTGCACATAATTGCAAATGAATGCCTGCCTTACTGCTTACGTTATGTGTTATGTTATGCAAACGAACAGTTAATGAAGACTATATCGGGATGATGGGAGTTTTGGTGACAGGAAGAGTGGAAAGAACGCCTTTGGAATGCACAATTACATTTTTCGAAGGTGAATCCGCTTTGATCAGGATTTTGCCATATGACTACCTTCCTCAGCCAACAGTTCTTCGCGTTAACTTCTCTTCTTCTCCAGAAGATTCCTTGTCTACGGTGCCTACAACCTCTTATGCATTCCAGTCAGCGCAAATACATTTGCTCTTTACATACGTTCTGGGTGCTCTTCTGCGCTATGTTACACTAACATCTAACTGACTATTACACATAAGATTATCTCAAGCTTGCAAGAAAAATTGACAATACAGAATACGTTTTATTAATAAAATACTTTATGTCAATAGAATTCCAAAGGAGCAAGAAGACACTTTTTTCATTTACTAAAGTACCGATATGATGTTTCAATTGCTGTGCAAAACCAGTTTACATGGGGTTTTGTCCATTTGCTCTTTGTATGTATGCTGGCAACTTTTCTGCGCTATGTGACACTAACATCTAACTGACAATTACAACCTGGTCTACCTCAAGCATGTAAAAGACAAAATTGACAATTTAACATGCATGTGATTGATAAAATGTTTATGCCAATAGAATCCCATAATGAGTAAGAAGACAATATTTTATTTACTAGCATACCAAAATAATGTTTGACTTGCTGTACACGAACAAATTATATGGGGCTTTGTACATTTTTTCTACAAAAATATTTGAATTTTTAAGACCACCAAAAATCGGGGTGACTTTGCGGTCGACTTAAATTGCCAATTGTCCGTGAGGGTGTTTTCTGCAGAAACACAAAAAAATGCACGCAAAAGCCTACATTCCCGCAGGTCATAAAAACTTTAAGAAAATTTGGCATTTTAATTAATATTAAAACCCAACCCAAGTAATGTTTCTTAATAGAAAACACACTTCAGAATTTCGGCCAACATTTAATGAGATCTGTCACGCACTGCATATGTCAAAGTGTGGAACACCAAGTTAACTGAATACGCGTTACAGAAAAATGGCTTAACCATGCTCAAATACGCAGGTGACCAAGGAGAACTTATGTTGATGCAAAAATTCAAGAGGAATCTTACTCTATTCATAGAGAGAAGGGCGACGGCAGCAGATCGCATTTGAATAGTCACCAAAACATTTGCTGAAATATATTTTTTATAATAGATAGCGAGTTACATTAAATTTGATTGTGACTAATCTGGAAATGCACTATTATATTCTCGGACGTTTTTATGATGTGGTTCGTCCAGAGAGAGCAGCCTCTACAACAACATCATCTGTCAGTAATACATCATTTAAGCCGTAATTTTCTTACGCTATCTGTGCGAAATATAATGTTTATATAAAATGATTTTCTTGGGAAGTGTCAATTATATTGATGAGCTATGGTAGGTTAAACATCCGGATTAAATAATTTGGGTCAGGAAGTATAAGAAATTCACAACCAGTTTCCAGAACAGCGTCAGAGTTGTAAAAGTCGGTGTCTCCGTCTCCAGCACCGGAGGCAACATTTTCATCAAATGTTTGATGGACTTAGCGTGCATGTGTTTAAAAATAAGCAAGAGGTCAGGCGAATTAATTCTTCAACATTTCCTTTATAAATTATTCAGAAAATCGGGTGACGCAGTCATGATAAAAACGATATTATCCAGGGACCATTACATGCATGGCAAAATACCATACACCTTTATTGTCTTACCTAGGAAGCTAGATTTTACAATGCACTGCTTGGGAGATAAGAAGTTGCCTACCGCTTTTAGATCAAAAGGACCCGGTGTCGTCGGTAAAATATATGAACACGAAAATTAGTACTAATGCAAACCAACAAACTTCAAATAATGAAAATGACGACGAAGGTTAACAAACAGGCAGATGACACTGCAAGCCTCCGTATTGTCAAATGCACGGTTCCAGCCGACAGCGGCCATCGTTTGCCCATGCAATCATGACAATAGATAAATGTTACATGCATTCATTTTTCTAAAGATTTACATACTGTTTCTCACATAAACTCTACACAACGGTTTACAGAGAAAACACTCAGCCCACAGCCTTGTCTCGTTCATTGTCTATTGATTAAAATAAATGACATATTCACCGTCGCGATGACGCAAACGTTCCTTTAGAAATGCTCCCAGTGAGTTTCGAATGAGACCGTGGCACGATTGTGTGCACACGAACATATATGTGCCGCTGGTCTGAAAAAGGCATTTAAACTATGCTTGTATTACCGACACGTTTATTTTCTTGGTTTCCTAGCCATTTATCAAGTAGTCAAACAGGATATCTTATATCGAAAACGTCTTACGCAGTGGCTTTTATCGCCACGACTGACTTTCTTTAAATTTCGGGCGGTAAATGAGCGACCCTCCATGTTGTTAAAACGAACATGCACTTACGGAAACCCTGCATGAGGATATGTGTATCGATTTCTATGATACTGTCGATGGTAGTGTTTATCTGTCCTGCAATCACAAAACCGCATGACTACCCCCCCGGGCGTAGGTCGATGTTGCAACAGTTACATCAATTTGCAGACAATGGTCGCCATAATTCTCGGAATAAGGTGTACTTAAAAGGCTGATAAGTCGATATTTGAGTTAAGATTATTGGAATCATCAGGGATTCGCTGATTCTTCTCACAAGCACAGGGACGGGAATGCAATATGTGTTTTCTTCATGTTAATTGCAAAAGCGCCGTTCATTATTTAAATCTCTCTTCGCGTAGAACGTAGGAGTAGAATACCTTGACAGGGTTTTATCCACCGTGTAATCTCAGTGATGCATATATTACTATTAGGGAACAGCTGATGCCGAATTTTAGACTGAGAACATGCACTAAAATAATGCAAAAAAACACATCCACAACGTTAGATGAATTTAGAGTGTGTATTAATATCAAAATAAGAGTCAACTTGACTTCACAGAATATCAATAGAGTTGGAAACATAGGTTTCTCTAAGGACTGCGTGTGCAGCAAAATTTATACAATACACGCCGTGGACGACTTAATTGGCGCTTCTGATACGGACGTGCTCATGTGATCAAACAAGTCAACTTCCTCGTGTTTCAGCCTTTTTTAGATGATTACTGTGTTACTTAAGCCGGTGCTTCGTCATGTCGGCGTCATTAACTGGTAAAAGTAACGAAGTAAGACTATGCAAAGCTCCAACAACGACAGTTTTTTGTTGTTGAACCTTTGTGAAGTGAGTATGCCTTCTAACGGAGACCTCGGAGCCGAACCGCGCGACACTTTCAGTGCATTTTGAGCAATTGTACATACGATTAATTTGAGAATACAGTTTTTGGTGGGTGAATGTCCGTCTCATATGCCTCTTAATTACTTCATAAATTTCGAAAGACAAGGGATAAATGGGCGGCATGTGTTTTTATTGTTATTCTTATGCTGATATATGTTTTATGTGTTTGCAAACGCTGACGCAAATGTGCTTGAGATAATGCCTACAATTAAGTTGTTTTTCATGTCGTATGACGCCTAGATCAAGATCGTTGTCCGGATCTCTGCGTCAGGCCGCTACGCCGGCTCGTGCGTAGTTAACATCATACGAAAAAGAGATGAAATCACAGTGCTTGCTGAGGTATCTCTAGCACTACTTAAAAGTCAAGTAATATGTGGCACGTGACGATATAGTGCTCAAGGACACCGAGTGTGCATGCTTTTTAGGGAATATAATGGCGATAGCACGCCAGTGAACTGCGTAGGCGTTTTGATGAGGCAGCGACATGCGCGGTGTCTTGCAGGCGCGGTCGTGCTTACTATCGATTCAGTTGCATCAGTTGGCGTGTGTGAACCTGACCGATAAATGGAGGCAACGATCAGAAGAAGGAACCCAAAAACACACACACGATTAGCCAAAGGGTATGTCATAGGGAAAAAGGGCGTAATAGCAGCGGAGGTTATGTATGCATAGTGGAACGGCGAAATACGTCTAGGAAATTGATAACTTCGGTTTTCGGGTGGGAATGTTTAAATGTATTGATAAATGTGGCAACAACATACTACCCGAATTCGTACGTTGAAACACCAAACCGCATTGATCGTGTGGGACAAAATCCCACTTAAATAGGTGTACTATGAGCCATAGATGCTTGGGGCCTTCACTCGAGCCATACCGAAAAAAGGATTTTATCCTATGCAAATACCGCGGCTGGTAATTGCAACTGCCGTACACATTACCATCAGCCCTCTATACATATAAAAATGCAACCATCTGTTTTTCTGTTATCGCTAATCTCCAAAAGTACTGAATCGATTGCCCTTCACTTTAGAAATAATGCCGCCTGAGCTTAGAGGCGGGTCTTTTTGTGGCTACCTTCATAGTTATGTCAATGGTACGCCTGTGATGGATAGAAAAACGTGTTCCCCTAGAATATCAACGCCATATGATGGCGCGCTGACCTGCGGACACTTGATCTGCATCCACTTGGGCACACGTGCGCCCGCCAAACGCCGATCAATCGCACATGCTCCGCCCGACGGCCGCACTCACCACACCCCGTCCACCCACAGATACTTGAAAATGCCTCCCTCCTCGTCATGCCTATGCAATGTTGGCCGTTAGGGCAAACCACACATAGGGAAATCCAAACATGCAAAACTTTGTTTTCACTTGAACTTGCTACAAAAAACACACATCAATTGAACGTCACTGTTTCCGCTGAGAATGGCGTGCGTGACTCTGTCAGTTGTTTCTCCAATACATTGTGGATTGGTACGCAGAAATCGTACCAGAACGTCTGCTTTTCATGCGCTTGGATTAGACCACGCTGCGATCCGGAAATTACATCCATTTGCGCGACGCAGTTATAAACGACAACCGTTGGAAGACTAACGCTTTGCCATTCTCATATTCATACATGAATACGCTTAATTGTTTACGTTCGTCAGTACGGGCGTCAAGACCTATTCATTACATTTACAAGACATCCCGCGTGGTGAGATCTTCAATAGCTCTTACTTCCTGGGTATTCGCCGGTGGGGAGTCGTTACAACACAGCCCATGTTCTCAGGCAGAAGCTAACATCGCCGATGAACTTCATGGGGAAACAAGAGCTGTTTGAATCTGTGCGCTGCTGGGTGTATTTGGTTGAATGGCAAAAGAGGGGACTGTCCCACGCACATATCTTGATCTGGTTCTACAAAAAGAACACATCCAACGAAATCGACGATGTAATCTGCAATGACCCGGACGTCGACAAAGATTTGCATGAAGCTGTGATGAAGAGTATGATACATGGACCTTGTGGTACTTTGAATCACAATTCCCCAGAATGATAGTCAGAAAAACCTCTAAGAGATATCGTCGGGCATTATTATACGAAACTGTTGTCGGAAATAATGGATATCTCATATATGGAAGATAATCAGCAGAAGACGACGCAAATTAGCAAATCGTACAAATACGAACAGGTGAAATACAAGTAAATAACCGCTGGACTGTTCCATATTTGCCTTTGCTTTTAAAAGCATACAAAGCGCACATAAACGTAAGATACTGAAATTCCTTAAAATCAATTAAATGCACTTGTAAGTACGTAACCAAATGTTGTGGCATGGCCGGTTCTGGCCTGCAACTCGAAAGGGGAGAAACGAACGCTGACAGACAACCCTATGAAATTGCATCTATTTGTCTTAGATCCACCAGCAACAACACTAACTAATTTCTTCAGGCTTTACTAAACTAAAGCGTTTGTGAAAACACTGCTATATTCAGATGTGCATACGTATTGTACACGGAATGCAAACGGGGAGAGCCAGTCGACGGACATCCTGGCATATTCAAACTGACTGCGATAGGCAGACTGTGCACCATCCACCCCAGTCAGGATGACTGCATCTTTCTTTTCATGGGGCGGTGAATGTGTCCGGTCCAAGGTCTACTCATTAACTGAAATCTGTCAACGGCGCTGCCCGTGACACTTTTCGCAGGGCATGCCAAGTTCTCATTTTGTCGGATAACGTTTAACGCTGGGATATGTGAATTACTGAATCCGGCAACACAACCCATCGAGACGAAATTCATGCATAGCTTGCAACTAAATGACCGCCTGGCCCCATGCATGTTCAACAGACTTATTGGAGAAATATAAATCACACATAAATCAGAACACCTCCTGTCGACTGCAGAATGCCATTTGTCATCACATAATGCGGAATGCCAATAACGGGGTTGAAGGAGACTTCTTCTTAGGTCCGCCAGGAGCTGCGGGCAAAACGTTCCTACTACTACTACTGATTCCGGCAGCAGTGCGACCCAGAAATGAGATAGCATTTGCACCTGCGTCCTCCGGAATTGCCGCAACCCTGCTAAATGACGGAAGTTCTGTTCATTCAGTTTTGAAATTGCCGTTGAAATTTCAAGTCAGGGTAAGTCCTACGTGCAACAATTCCAAGGCAGCCGACATGGGAAAATGATCGCAGATATACAAACTTATTTTTTGGGATGAATATACAATGGCGCACAGGAAAGCGTTGGAGGCTCTTGATCGAACACCAAAATTTGCGCGGGAACTCCAGACAATTTGGAGAGGCATTGATACTGCTTTCAGGAGACTTCAGGCAAACACTGCCTGCAATTCCTCAATCAAAACCAAGGGATGACACGAAAGCCTGCCTATAATCCTCTACCTTGTGGTTTAACATTTAGATGGTAAAATTAACTACAAATACGCGTGTCCAGCTACACAACGACCTATCAGCTGGTAAATTCTTGCAACAATTACCGCAATTGGAAAAAAAACTGTTTGGGTTGATCCGACTTCAGGACGGATTTTTCTACCTACTTCATTTGGCAAGTTAGTGTCACCAAAGTAAAAAGTGGTTGTAAGATTGTTCCCAATATTCAGACCACTTATACAAATCACGACCGGCTGACCGAGCGTGCTAACCTTACGGCCAAGAACAAGGATGCCTACCATATAAACCATATTATTCACACAAGGATTCAAAGCGACGCAGTCACATACACGTCCGTCTACACTGCTGTCGAAGCAGACAAGACAATTAATTATCGCACATGATTTTTAAAGTTTCATGATCTGTCAAGGATGCACGCGGATTGCAGTAAAACCACTAATGAGCCACGTCGTGGCAGCCGCTTCCTTGACAGGACCATTCAAGTGTGCCCACGTCCTTATTTCTCACATTCCACTGATTCAGACTGATATGCCACTTCAGTTTAGGTGACTGCAATTTCCGATACGATTGACGTTTGCATTCACAATAGACAAACTGAAGGCCATTCTTTATATTACCGCTCGGTTGTTCCATATTGCCCTTGCTTTTAAAAGCATACAAAGCGTACATAAACGTGGATTATTGGAAGTCCGTGAACTCAACTAAATATGTTTGTAAGTACGTGAATGAATGCAGCGACGAGTCCCATATTGTTTGGCAAATCGAAAGGAGATAAAGTGATACGCGTGCGAATGGAGGCATTGTGAATCCTCACAGATTCAAACGTCTAAGCTATAATATATTGCGAAATGCCTGACAAGTGCAGACTGCAATCCAACCGTCATTTTGTAGTGAGAAAGGTGGCAGGAATGATGGAGACCATTTGTGCCCAGTGCATTTAGCTAGACGTCGTCGTGTAGCAGCGTCGCCGCAACCAAACCAGTTGAGGACGTACGTGTCGACTTGGTAATTTAGACTCTTTTGATGGGACTTTGTTATCTGCATTGTGCATGATCGATGTTTGTGTAACCCACTACGGTCCAACACCTAGACGGAGTGTGCTTCGAAGGAAGGATCACTACAGTGAAGCGTCATTGAAGTGGTCGAATGCCTGAACAATGTGGGCAGGCAAAATAAGTATGTTTCGGTCGTATGATGGTAAAGGACACCAAGTCCCAAATCGAATATCGGGGAATACAGGGTTATTGGACGAGAGTTTACCGAGACCGAGAGATCGTACACGCGACTCAGGGAGCAGTGGCAGTCAACTGAATCTTCCAGTCTCCAACGTTGTGATTCTTAGCCTCCAGTGCGCTAACGCTCTGCCACCATGTTATGACCCGCCTGGTGCGTGAAATCCCGTGGATCGTATACGCATACGACCCTGGTCCCCAATATCATGGCAGAAGACAAA
The DNA here is from genome assembly GCA_902702965.1 of Spirometra erinaceieuropaei. Lineage (NCBI taxonomy): Eukaryota > Metazoa > Platyhelminthes > Cestoda > Diphyllobothriidea > Diphyllobothriidae > Spirometra > Spirometra erinaceieuropaei. The sequence continues at coordinate 503,005 of CACRXP010000027.1, forward strand.
GAACACACGACTGGCCACGGAAAGTGTATTAGGAAAACACTGCAAGTCACGTCTAGCTAATAGTTACGCATATTTATCACAAGCTAGCGTGGTTCGCTGGCACTCGGTCCAATGACCTTCGGGAAGAGGGGAGTAACCCATGGAAAGGCGCCTGATTGAGACGATAGCGCTGTAGAAAGAGAGCAAACGTACGTGACCTCCTGTGGTTGGTTGGCCCTTGCTTTTGCGAGTGTAGGCACACCCAACACGCCACCATACAACCTTTTTATGCAAGCAGACTTGATGGCAACCGCAGCTTGGCGTGGTAATTGCACAGAAGCTGCCGCCACAGAAAAGGCAGGTATTTAGGTGCTTGTTATCCATTCTACAAACTTAGCTCCTAAAATGCATTGTAAATATCGTAAAAATATATTCGTATTAGGATAGAGCGGTCAGTTAGTCATTTCTCCTGTCGACTAGAGGCTTTTGTGGTTTCTTATTCAGATGAAGGACACGACACCTCGATGATAAGTGCTGCAACTGGCCGACGTACTGACTACTTCACGATTGTCGGTAATAACATACTGCGTAGATCACGTTTGTTGACACATTTCGTGAATGTGTCGGTTCCCGAAAAAAGTACCGAATTCTTACTAATTTCCACAGCGACATTAGTAGTAGTTACGATATTTTCATTGTATGTGTTGCTTCATGCCCTAATTGGACGATTATCTTCAATCAATCGAAAAACACCAACCACTAATTTCGTAGTGCTGATGTCCAACATGATATTTTGGACCAGATCCGCACCCGTGGCACTAATGTGATCGCTCAGCTCTGTGTTTTGACGGGTTCGCGTGCGTCTGGCTTTCTTTTAGAAACCATAACGGAGAAGGTGGATTCGATAGCACTTCACAATAATCGCCCACAACTATTGCTCTTCTGCTTTAAAGATATATCTGTGAATGCCAATCTGAAGGACATGCAGGTCAATGGCAGAGGGCGCTCACCGACCGTTTAACGAAACCGCTCTTCCCGCTGTGCCTTAGCACCCTGTCTCTAGCCGAACCAGCAGTCCCACAGCGGCTCATGAATGTCATTACCGTTAAACATAACAAAAACGCTGTACCCTTCAAACTGGAGCCGTGACTATACAATATGTTGCTGCCCACCCGAAAAAAGCCGCTGAAACAGTCAGCGTTTGGCACACGGTGTGTGGTGCTTCCTGAGGCCTACCAAGCCTGGCAGGTGCAGCTCAGTGAGCAGAAGAACAAGCAAACACCCAGGCTAAGCGTGAATCCAAACATGATCGTGTTCATTGCGGATGCGCACTTAACTGCCTATCCACCCGGGTCCGACGAAGACGCAGTCGTCACTACGGCCTCACAATCCACTAGTCAGGCTGACGAGAAGACAGAGAGTCGTGGCAACGCAAACAGATTTGCCCGACTTGCATGACAGCTAAGGTCAATGGACGTACAAACAACGGCTAAAACGTATCAGCGCCGTTGCAGGGGTACATTCAATCACTCTTCCTTCCTCCCCGTCCGCGAAGTCTCAGTGTGCATGGTGATGATGCCAGACAGTGTATGCTGCGCTCCAAGGTGCGAAAAACATGGTGACTTGCGCGCAAGTTAGTTTATCGTAATGATAGATGTACACAGACTCTAACGAACTCACTCTTACCTACTCCTTATATGAACAAACATCAATAAAGCTAATAAATCATGCTCTCATCTTGCGACAAGTCGCTTAATGTCTCTCCCACAATTTTTCCTCCTTGATTTCCGACTGCATGACTGTAACCCACATATAAGTACTCTGACGCGCAATATTACGCATGTTTATGACTGGTAGGCAAAATTAACAAGGACTTAAATCAGATGAGGAACCAAAAGGCGATATCTGAAAACGATTGGAGAGAAATGAGACCGCAAGATGCCGCTCCAGCGCGTTTCTACGGTTTGCCAAAAAATCCACAAGCCAAATGTGCGGCTACGACCTATCGTAGCGCTGAAAGGCACACCTACCTACGGACTGGCTAAATGGCTTACCAAGCACTTAAAGAAGCTGACGGAATGCTCCGAACACACAGCCGCCTCCTCAACACCATTCCTAGAAAAAGTCCGAGGCGTGACAATAGCCCCCGATGAGATCATAGTATCCTTTGACGTCGTCTCTTTGTTCACCTCCATCCCTAAAGAGTTGGCCATGAGAGTCATCAGTGACCTACTGGAACGAAAGTACGAGGATGAAGAAAAACCGTTTAAAAGGATGCTCGCGATGGAGTTACTGGACTACTGCTTATGCACGTATTTCACTTTTAACGGCCATACTTATGAGCAAATCCAGGGAAACGCGATGGGATCACCGATCTCCAAGCTACGTGGCTGAGGCGGTACTACAGGAACTGGAAACTCGTGTATTTCGGTCCTACAAGCCAAAATTCTGGAGGCGCTATGTGGACGATAGCTTTGTCGTCCTACACCGAGATGCGAAGTAGGCCTTAGAGGAGAAATAAACTCTATCTTCCCACAAATCCAATTCACAATGGAGAAAGAAAAGGACGGAACGCTCTCTTTCCTCGACGTGCGGGTAACGAGGCAGGAAGATGGAACCCTCCAGACCGGTGTTTTCCGAAAAGCTACAAACACAGAGAAAATACTCCACTACAACAGCAACCATCCGCTGTCGCATAAACGCAGTTGCGTCCGGACACTTTTCCGCCGCATCAACACGCACTGCAGCACAGAGGCCGAGAAGCTACAAGAGCGTGCGTCCCTGTGGCACCTCTTCCTTGTCAATGGATACCCACGTAGCTTCGTAAACAAATGTATGCTCCAAAGACACACAAAGACTGACGGTGAGGCGGACAAAAACCCGAGGTTCTCCGTGTCTTGCCCTACATGAGCAACGTCTCGGAGGCCACTGAGCGTATGCTAAGACCACTTAACGTGGGCGTTGGACACCGACCGGAAGCCACCATCCGCGGATTAGTCATGCAGCAAAATGGTAGGCTGCCCCTGAGGACATGTCTGGTGTCATTCACCGCGACTTAAAACGCGCATAAATGAGCAAACCTAAGCCGTCAAGCGGAAAGATGCGCGCTCACACGTCGCCATGCACAGTCTGGAAAATGACCACCGGTTTGACTTTGACGGCGCCCAGGTGCTCGGCCGAGCGGAAAACAAACTGGCGCGAGAAATAATTGAGGCCTGGCAAACAGACGCCAAATCCATCAACCGCTGCGTCGAACTGCCGGCACCATACGAGGCCGCCAAACACCACCTAAGCACCAGGGGAGCCCCAATGAGCATAGAAGTTGACGGCCCTATCAGGCGCGAGCGAGAGGGACCCCTTTAAACCGTGTAATTTTCTAATAGTTCCTATCTCTGATGATGCGATCGAGTATGAGTGTGAAATGTCAGATGAATAAATCATCATCCCCAAAGCTCGCCTTACCATCTTCTTCAATTTCAAAACCTAGGGTGAGAATTTTCGCCTACATCCATATATATATATATAGGCATATTGATATAACCGACAAAGGCAAGGGAGACTGGAACGGCCATTTCTGGCTTATTAGCCGTCGTCAGCCAGCCATACCCAAGTCAGAAGTGTGGAACACCCGAGCCCCGAACTCACGACCTGTTGGTTTAGAAGTCAACGCCTCTACTCACCGGGCCACGAGCCCCTTGCCCTGTCGGTTTTTGATCGGGAATATACAGTGTTAGGGGGCGCTCACCGATCGTTCATACGGAACTCACTCGTTCCGTTGTACCTTAAAGGTTCTCTCTCAAGCCCAACCAGCAGCCACACAGCGGCGCATGATATATGGGCAGAATGATATTACCGACAAAGAAAAGGGAGACTGGAATGGCCATTTCTGGCCCCAAATCCCGCTGTTTTCCGTGAGCGTTGACTCTCGGTCCCGCGGGCTCGCTTGCCTTACTGGTCCTGTCCGGACTGATCAGAGCCTCGTACGCAGTGCCTGGTAGGCGGGATGTAGATCTATAGCTCGGTTGATTGTACACGTCGAGGACCAAATTTCGAGCACCAGTTTGGCCATCTTTTTATTGGCTCGACCAATTACCCTCGCTTTCTCAAAGGCAAATTGTGGTTCAGTTCTCGTATGTTGCCATAGACCAAAGACACCATGTCTTTGCGGTTGATTGCAAGTTGGTGTACGTGCAATCTTGTACCGAGGCGTTTGCCCGATTTACCAACATACCTCGCATTGCAATTTAGGCATGGTATGCTGTAGAGCACCGGCGGCTGTTCTGTTTTTGGTAGCGGGTCTTGGGGCTTCATGATTTGTTGTCTGATGGTGCATTTTGGTTTATGAGCCGCGCCAATCCCAAAAGGTTTCAGGATTCTTGTCGTTGCCTCTCATACGTTCTTCACATAGGGTATTGAGAGCCAGAACTTGGCGTTTTCTCCACTCGACCGCTCAAAATGAGGCTTTTTGAGGCAATTGCGTATGAAGAACTTCGGGTAGCCGTTGGCTTTAAAAAGGCCCTGTAAGTACTTCATCTCCGCCTTCCTCCTACTGTCGCCGCTGCAGTGTGTTTGAACACGTTGAAAGAGAGTCCTGACACAACTGCCTTTATGACCAACAGAGTGGTGGCTTGGGAAGTGGAGGATGCACCTAGTATTTGTTGTCTTGCGATAAACCGTTGTCCTTATATTCCCGTCCGTCAATCTCGTAACTTGTACGTCCAGGAAGGGCAACTGATTGTTTACTTCCTCTTCCATAGTAAACTGAGTATCGGGAAAGATGGAGTTCAACAATGACTTGAAAGCCTTCACCTCGCTCCCCTTGATTACAACGAACGTGTCGTCGACGTATCTGGCCCAGAACTTCGGGGGGTACGAGCTGAAGACCTGCCGCTCGAGTCTCTGCAAAACTGTTTCGGCAATTCGTCCAGAGAGAGGCGAGCCCATCGGTGTCCCCTTCTTTTGCTGTTTACGAGCTTCTTATACTCGCTGGCGGTCGATGGCGCACAAGCTTCTGTGTCCATTATGAGGTTGCCTAGTTTTGTGCAGTACTCAGTCCTATCCATGACTACAGTCGAGCGCCCCTTGTCGGCTGGCAGGGTGATTATATCCTTCATTTTTCGAATCTTCGGTAGTTCTCGATCTTCTGCTTTACAAATCGTCATCTGGCGTTTTCTTTTGAGGAGGTAGGTCGACACTTGTTGTCGCTTGTTGTTTTTCACTCCTCGTCTGCCTCACACTTCTGGAGCGCCGATTCAAAGGATGCAATAAAGTCTTCTGGTTGAGCATCTCTTCTGCTGAACTGCGCGTCATAGGATAGAACCGCTAATTGTTGCTGAGTGAAACGATTACAGGACAAGTTGTGAACCAAAGCACCGTCAGCAGAGGACTGCTTTGGCGGACTTATTTTCTTAAATTTTCCAGACAACTGGTCATCACGCAAATTGCGGTGACGCCGAGCGCTGTCGAGAATTGCTGCTTTGACGCCATGCGACAACAAGTGTCGACCTTACTTCTCCAACGAAAACGCCAGATGACGATTTCTAAAGCAGAAGTTCGAGAACTTCTGAAGATACGAAAAATAAAGGAGATCGTCACCCAATAAACGTGCACGTCAGGAAGGGCGCTAATGACAAAGTGAAATACATCTGTCCCCGGCACTGACTTTTAATTCAGGACATACCTGATACTTTTATGTCACTGTTGAGAGCTTATTTTCATCGTTATCGCAAATATCGGGAAAGTGGCACTTAGCAGTGTTTTCCATTCAGGGATGCCCGGAAAAAAATTCGGTATAGACCGAGGGCAGAGTTTCAGCAGAAAGGCATTTTGAGTGCTCTAGTTTTTTCTGATGAATATAAGTTAATAGAGAATTTTGTTAAATAATGCCTTAGTCACAAATATATGTCACCACACATCTGCAACTGCCTGCCTTGTGAAAACGCCTTTTTAAAATCTCTTACTTTCCAATCGTCACGAGATGAGAAGTTGTTCACCGACAAACGTCCAGAAATGCCAAACTTAGGGAGTTTGGAAATGTGTTCTGTTTTTACAGGGCTCGCAGATTTCAGGATATTTTTTGACGAAAAGGATTTACATTTACTTTAAATGAGCCTTGCTAACGTGAAGCAAACGCCTACGCGTGTTTGATATTTTTTTATGTTCTTTCGAAGTGCTCATGGTACGATTAACTATGGGAGTACCAGAAACTTACGTCAGCATGCCCTGTTGGGCTACATCCAACTGTGTGCATTTCATTGCACTTTTTACTTGGCACAAGATCATATATAATGGCTAAGGTGGCATGCGAGTTTTATTGCAAAACGTTATCCTCACAAAGTGAGTTGCTTTTTCTCACATAGGATTACTCGTGGACCAACTGATTTTCCACTACTCATAGTATCTCCTTTCATTTTACACTTTTCTTTTAGTGTCATTGTTCGTCGCTGGTGCTCTTCTCACCTTCCTATCCTACACACTATGTGGGTATCCGACAGAGATGCAGCTTATGCGTAGTAAGATTAATCTATCTATAAGTAGCCACGATTAAGGACTAATCGCCTTTGTCTTTGTTTTTAGCTTTAGATAAGCAAGAATTCAATGTGACGACAGGTCAAAATGCGTCCTTTGTTGCTTTGAACTACTACAGGCAAAAACCACAGGTATGTTTTTTTTTCCAAACAAATTGGTCAAAAAATCCTTGTATAAACGCTCACGTGTCTCCCATTAATTTCAGTCAGTCACAGTTGGAAATACTCCAGCCTCTGAGGGTTCGCTCTCAAACCCCTGTGAAATTGGAAATACTTGCTGGCAAGTCCTGAACGGTACGATATTATTTGCTATCTACTATTTTATAAATGCACTTTTCGCGTTTCCAATATGACGCTTTCTGTGCAATTTAGGCACTCAGTTTTCAAACCTTTTCGCAAAACCTTCGAACGGACCAGGAAGCATTATTTTGTATCCACTCGACGATGAGAAATCTCCTTTTAGCAATTATTGTCAAGGCCAAGAATGAGAGTTTACCGGGTATGTTTCGGCGTCTTAGCAGAATGTTCTTAGTTAAAATGTACCTGTACGTTCGTCTACTATCTGATGCATGGCAAGGCCAGATAGATTTTGCTATGTAAGTGTAAGTTTGACGCATAAAAATATGGCTGTGGGCTGATCTCACCTGATGGATCAAACAAACTAGCTGTTCCATTTGGTCTGCGGATTCTGCTAAGGCCGATAAACGGGCGTCTTCATTTTGTACGAATATTGGTAGGCTGACGACAGCATAAGAATCTATGTTAATTTGGTCATATACAACGTCTTATGAAGTACTGGTAAATATTCAGTACTTGTACAAAAATTGCAGCCGTCACGGTTTATTATAGGGGCTGTAAAATGTGTCCAATATGAGAAATATACTTAAAACATTTTAGCATCCAGATATGCTAACCAACAAAAATCTATCCTAAACTTGCATTGCGACAGCATATCTTTCGGAATTAAATATCTCACATTGAAAATATACTTTTAGCAATTATAAGTGACTTGGTACCAAGAGGAGTTGGAACAATTTTAACGCCTGAGCTGGATGTTGGCAATGAGGCCCAAGTGACTATTTTATACGCCGAGGATGTCAAGGTATGTCTAATGGTATTCGTTATCAACACTATATTGTTGTCTACAGCAAAATTCTTTGAATTGTAGCAGAGTAAACGGCGACTTTTCTTTTACTTCAGAACACTACACTACGCGGACACATAGAATATTTGAATAAATCAAAACCGTCACACGGTGTTAGCCTCTTGGATGTTCCATACCGTAAGAATCTGCTTTATATTACATTCATTGGGTCTCTTCGAAATAGCAGGCAAAATAATTTAGAGTTTGATGGTTGAATAAGTATGTCTGAAGCACATAGATTAAATATCAACTTTAAGCTACTGATGCATGGCAAAGTTAAAAGTCCATTTTGCAGTTCGAGCCCAGCTAAAACTATTTACACATGTTTTGCAATCTAGAAACAAATATTATTAATGTGTTGAAGAGAGGAATATGAAACCCCCTGTATAATCTCTGGTATATGACAAGTTTATAATTCCTATGTAACGACCGTTTTATCACAAACATATATTTCATGGACTGTTTAACCGTTTACGCATTTTATTTTCATGACCAACAAGTATGCTAAATTACAATAACTCTGGGCTCATTCATGCGCTGACCTAAACAAATATGATTGTCAAGGTTTGTAAGCCTAATACACATGCTATTTAACAAATTAATGTGTGCCTTATTTTCTATGCTATGTTTTGCAAACCGACAGTTGACGAAGATTTTAACGGGATGATGGGCGTTCTAGTGACAGGAAGAGTGGAAAGCACGACTTTAGAATGCTCAATTTCATTTTCCGGAAATGAATCCGCTTTGATTAGGATTTTGCCCAATGACGCACTCCCACAGCCAAAAGTACCTACCGTTCACGTCTCTGCGCCTTCAGAAAATTCATTATCAACCTCTTATGCACCCCAGCCAGCACAAGCACATTTACTCCTTGTGTGTATTCTGGCTGCTCTTCTGTGCTATGTTACACTAACATCTAACTGATAATTACTCCTTGGACTTCCTCAAGCATGCAACCGTTCAAAGTGACAATTTGACATACGGGTGATTTACAAAATGTTTTTCCGTCAATAAAATCCCATAATAAACAACAAAACCCTTTGTCCAGAAACAAGGTTTGACTTACAGTGCCAAACTAGTTTATATTGATCCGTGTAGGCCTTAGTGCAAACCGCAATTTGCGTTAAATTGGCGGGTAGGATTCGCTATAGGCGACAACAGTTCGAGCTCTTGCTTCAGGTTTACACTAAGGACATAGTTCATTCTCTCTTTAATTTAGGTTTGCTAGGACGAACCATGTGACACCTTCTGTGTATGTTGAGCAATTTTATATACGCATTAGGTGTAGTACGCGGGTGAATTGCCGTCTCTTATGCCTCCTACATACTTCACAGACTTCGAGAGGCAATGGATAAATGGGCAGCATGTGCTTTTATTCTCATTTGTAGGCTGAAGTATATACTTTAATGTGCTTCCACATGCTGACGCAAATGCGCTTCAAATACTGCCAACAATTAAGTCGTTTTTCTTGTCGTCTAACGCTTACGTGTACATGATCAATGACCGAGGATTCGGCCTCAGGCCGCTACCCCGGCTAGTCCGTGCTTAGCATGTTACAATTAGGAAATAGAGTCATTCTCTAGCACTGACTTAACAGTCACATAATCTTTGGCACATGACGACATGGTACTCAATGACACCGAGTATGTATGCTTTTTAGGGCACATTCTGGCGATAGCTGCGTCACTGAACTGCGCCGGCGTGCGCGGAGTCATGCCAACGTGGTCGGGCATAGTATTTGTTCGGTTGGCGTTTCTGAACTTGACTATCGGGTGAATGAACACAAACACACACGACCAGACAAATGTACCAGAGAAAGGTAGTACTAGAGGCAGGGCTTATGCGAGCATAGAGAAATAGCAAAATAAGTCTAGGTAATTGGTAAATTCGTTTTTCGGGTGGGACCTTTTTAATGCATTGATATATAGCAAAAACAGACGACCCAACATTTTAAGTTACAACACCAAACCGGGCTTCGTTTGACTGTCAGAGACTTCCTGGGTGTTCCCGCTGCACATGGTGTCCAAGTCAACCTCATGTGATTGGATGCCGTGTGCTGACAACCAAGCCTTCCACAGCGCTGCCATTTCCGATCGATATTCATCGTCTCGACTTTTCATGTTCGCTGGAAGAGCAGTTTGCTCGGACATAGCCCCTTCAGTCGCAGTTGTCTGCCCCTCCGTGGTTTATAATCAAAACCTACGTCAATGCGCTGTTGGGCTGTTTTAACTACATGTGCATGCCCTCCGACCTTGGCAATGCTGCTTAGACATTTCCGGGTCCCGTTGACCGTGTCTACTATGACCTGCCGTTTATGTACGCCTAAATCGACTACGACTAGTAAGAAACTCGAAGTATAAGGAGATGCATACCATCGTCAAGGTTGTTGTCAGTCGGGGGGGGGCCATCTTCAATACCCTGTCGACGATACCATCTGAGCGCTGTGCTTAGTTTATGCCTGCCTAGTTTCAGGTCCAATTATTTTATCATGACAGCGCGCACATTCGCCCTACCATCCAGGAGTCAAAAGGCCTTGCGAAGTGCTTCCAGCAACACTTAAGGTCCGCCCAGCTTCCCGAACAGAAGCCAATGAACTGGTATGTTAACTTGTAACTTGTAAATCTTGGCACTACAGTGGGATCAGAATTTCAGTGCGACCAGATTGGCGTTCAGTACTGCCCTTTGACTCCCAGATGAGATAATAAGGCCTACTTGTCGTGGCGTTCAGCTATTGTGTACAAAGTGCACTTGTCTTGCAAATAACGTCAACGCCTCATATTTCCATAGGAAACTTATCCTGATAATAGTCTCAATATAGCTTGAGCTGCCGCGAGAGGGACACTGTTGCTTTTTTTCAAAACTGCTGTTCCCTTATCCTACGCTCCTCGGCCTTCCCTAATGCTTGGTTTTGCCCTCCACAACACCTTTTCCCTCTGTTCTGGCTGCGTTCTGCCCAACCTTGTCTCTTTCCTCCAAATTTAGTCTCTTCCTTCTCATCCCATGTTTCCAAGACAGCATGCGTTCCGCCCTCTCCTCGTATACCTATCGTCTTAATCGTACGCAGTGTACGTTGTGTTCACTTTCTTGACCGTTAGTTACTCATACCCTTTGGACGTTAATAATACATTTGGCGTCGGTTCACACCCTCTTTGGTCTTGACACCCGGTGCTGTTGTTGCTCACTGTCACGGCTGACAGCGCCGCCGCATATCGCCGTCCGTTCGCCTAACACGCGTCCAGCAACCGCCGACCTTCGACGCTGCGACACCGAGCTGCATGTCCCTTTTTACCGACTGGCCGTTGAAACGCCTCGGGTGGCGCGTCGCGGCAGCTTAAACCGTGCTCAGACCCCAGCCACTGCGACCTGCGATTCCGTTTTCGACTACAAAAAGTTGTTGGACGCCATTTGAGATGATGGTGCATGCTCTACAGGAACAGTAGAGAACCTGTTTGAATAATTTTGGAGCCGGACGAGTAAACGCGTCTGTCCGCCCAACAACCAGCATAGCGTCTTCCAGTATTCTGGTACCACGAGGTTTATTGGCCTGAGCATCAGCATTCTCACTTAAAGCCATCATCAGATGCAGCTGCAGATAAATATAGAGGCCCAAAATCGTCGCAAGAACTGACAACCACGTGATCCGCAAGCTACGCCAATCATGGTTCTCAGGTTCGCAGTCGATCTACAAGCGCAATAACCTGCCGGTACCATATTCCGTGCTGAGCAGAGAACCATTCACGTTGGGAGTACGCTGACCAGCGAGTAACAGCGGGCCGAATGGCACAGAAATCGTCACGCCAAAATCAAAGACGGGTGAGGAAACTGTAGCAATTACCGACTCGCAGGCGGAGTGACGAACCATCACCGTCTTAATTACGAATCCCAGGGTCGAGCACAAGAACTGTTAACTGTAGAACGCATGTGGTCCCACGCAGATACGTTCCATAAATAATGCAGTCCTGTGCCTTTCCTACCCTTATCTCGAATATCTCCGATGATAGGTTAGAGTTAGACTCCGAGACGTTAGGCCAATAAACTTCTTGTTCTAGCGGTCGCATCTTCTTCTCTATCTGAACTGCTTCCCGTAACTCGTATGTTCCTTTCTGTCGTCACTGTAAATATGCTTGCCGTATGACACCAAAATATGGTGATTCCGTTGACATGCTTTTCGCTAGGTCGTAGAATGCTCTATGGAACATGCAGTACATTCTTCGACAAAATATATCAAGTTCTAGTAGTTGGGCGCCTCGAAGGCGCCTCACCGCTTCATTGCAGTTGTTCTTCAGGGGACATTCTCGATCGACAGACCCTGTGCGAATAGAGGTTAAAACGGATGTGGCATCAAATGCGAGGCCATGGCATTTGTTCGCTCTGATTTCCGTGCTACCTTACTGACGAAAATCGTTTAACTGGCCAGAAATGGCCATTCCAGTCCCCCTTGTCTTTGTCGGTAATACTAGTCTGCCTATATATCATGCGCCACTGTGCGGCGGCTGGTTGGGCTCGAGGGAGAGCCCGTAAGGCACAACGGAACGAGTGAGTTCCGTATGAACGATCGGTGAGCGCCTTCTACCATCACATATATGTATATGGTAAGATAGATTGGCTCTCATTTATCGGATAACAGACGTGCTCGTTTCGCTGTGCCTTAGCGATAAAACGATAATTATTGCAGGCAGTCCCACGGCGACTAGTAATACAGATATACATGTTGGTACCCACAATGGCAAGGAAGACCGTAATGGATATTTCTGGCTGACACAAGATTCGACGGGATGACGAGCCCGTGGCTCAAAAGCAGAATGTACTCCTCAATGGCCAGCGATACCCAAAGGCGAAACTTCGTTTGTCCTGTTGTATTGGGCCATAAACTAGCAGCAGTCTATTCTCGCGGTTATTTGTGAGCTGGTGCCCATGCAGTCTTGCGCCGAGGCGTTTTCCAGTCTCACTAACGTATCTCGAAATGCTATTTAGGTACGTAATGCTTTAGACCACTGTTGATTGTTTCGTTGCCGGTAACTGGTCTTTGGGTCTCATTATCTGCTGCCCGATAATGGATTCTGGTTTATGGGCTATTTCCTATCCCAAAATGTTTCAAGATTCAAGATGTCGCCTTTTAAGCATTCCTCACGCAAAGGATCGTGATCGTTCACGGGTAGGCGGCTTTCATCGGTACATACATATGAAAAGCGTAGGTAATCATTGGCTGCAAATAAAAAATATAAATATATTGCTTCCTACTTTTCCCGTCCTCTTTTCGTCGTAATCAGTACACTGTAAGTGAATTCGTTAGAACACACTTCAGACCCAACTGTGCTTGTGACCAACAGGGTGGTTACTTAAAAATGTAAGGCTTCGCCGCCTTACGGTATACCATACTCTTTTTTTCGAAGTAGCTATCCTTGGAATATTTACATCGAGAAAGTGCAACTATTTTTGCTTTTTTATTCTAAGTTGGATGTCTTCGGGCAATACCAAATTCAATAAGAAAATGAATTTTCCTACGTCGTTTCACTTGATTCCGACAAATATGTCGTCGACATATCTGGCGAAGAATTAACGTGAGCACGAACGGAAGACCAGTCGCTCGAGCCTATGTAGAATCGCCTTGACAATCAGCCCACGCAGGGTGAAGCCCCTCAGCGTTCCTTTCTTTTTCTCATAGCCCTGTCACCAAAAGAGAAGAAAGTTCCAAGTCACAGAAGTGTGTTAGCAGTCATCCTGGGGGAAACAAAGCCAGTCTCCGACCAGAATGTGGGTCAGAGTTCGTGCGTCAGGCATGCCTATAACACCAGACAGGCGGTGAGAAAGAACAACTGTAGGCTAGAAGAGACATACACTGTTCCAATCTGGTGATGGAAAGGAAAGAGTTTCCGAAACATAGGAACCAATATATCGTGACCCATAAAAGCAGTTCTAAATTACGTCAAGCGTGACCTAGCTTAACAATCGCGATGTCGGGTTTATAAAAAAGCACCATCATAAGCGCGTCACACTTCGTTCATTTAGCAAAGGTGGTCTGACGATAGGCCTTTTTCCTAAAAAAAGGCATCTGCGTAGTTTTATTAATCGGAGTGTTTACTACTTTGTGTGGACAACGAAGGTACTATATATTCAGACATTTGCGTATGTGGCCACATGCTTGAGTGGAGGGTATGCAACATGTAAGTGTTCCGTTAAACAAAACCTGTTTCTCCATGACATTTTGTTGGTTGCATAAGTTAGAAGAAGGATGCGAAAAAATGGCCTTATATAAAAGAAGTAAATACGATAAATTGAGCTTCAATGTTTGGTGTGAGAGCTCAGTAATTCGGAATGAATGATTATAACTTTAGATGAGTTTTAAAGTTAGAGCAGGCCGTTAACGTTTATGGAGAACAACAGCAATGATCACACTAAATTTGCTAGTTTCAAGAATCATTATAGTTAGAATTGCTCGTTGACGAAATAACTACAAAACCTATGCTTGCGGCAATAGGTGGCAAGTACCAAGGACGGCAAAGAATTTACTGACAGTTTAAGGATACTAAACATCACAACGGCATTCACTGTCAATAGAAACCTACAGAAAATAAACGGGTAAAAATGTTTAAGTACACAAAAATACCAACGCATGGCTTTATTCTGACCTCTGGTACGCTTTTGTCTGTCTACATGCCATCACATAATAACATTTAAGTTAATGCCATGTATATCAACGAGATCAACTAAAATCCTCTTTACCTAAAACGGTTACATCTTTATCGTGTACTTGGAATAATGTCTCTTAACAAGCTTTTATAACACACGACAGCCCATTACACATATGTCACTATCCCGGCACACAGTTAACACTAACGATTTGATAACATTCACTGTGATTGTATGAAAATAGGATATTTAATACTTCTTTATTTACTACAATACTCGCATCTATACGCTTTTGCCTATTTATTTAAAAGGTTCCTCCCTGTTTTGGCATACACGAGGCTATCAAGTAACCCGTTACTTTAAATTAATAAGCGTATGCCAAAAATATATATTTCTTCATTCAACTCGAGTCATTACACGACTGGCTTTCTGCTTATTGCATATGGTCTTAAATTCATTTCTTATTGAATCGTCATAGTGTGTTCATAGATGTCTCCTTCTGACTTCACTATCCAATAATTGCCTTAAGTAATACTCACGGCACCGATGACAATTTCTTCGACCTAACTCACTATTACAAACATGTCTGGTTATGGGTGACCTGAAATCAAAGCGTGCATTGATGTGATATTGAATGCGAACAGGATGAGTAGAGTTGCTACTGCAAAGTGCGGGCAGTAATTCCTCCAATTCCGCGTAATAAACACTCGCATACCTCTTACCGCGTATGAGAGTGATGCTTCGATGGGACCCAGAATACGAACGTTTCAAGATTGTTGCTGTTAGTAACGAACATTGATACATAGCGTATAAAACTGCATTTCTATCTACAGTTCTACCACGATGCCCAGAATTGTACTAATAGATACAGTCAAAAAGCAAATACCGCACAACTACTCATAAATCACAACACTTAACTCACAGACAATAATAAAGGGCATAAAACCAGCATGGGCTGACGTAACACTGCGTCAGGTGTATATCGCCCCCCCCCCAGCACACAATGGTCAAAATTACGCCGCTCAGCAGAGCAACGATTATTCAAGATCATCCTCGCCTAATCTAAAACAAAAACATACGTCAGTTATTTCATGAAAATATTGTCCATTTTCGTCTACAAACTTATTTTCATGATGAAGAGTACGCCAGCGGATGTGTAACTGCCTCCACTACCAATCGCCAGTTCGCGGAAAAACGCGTGGCCCCTGAATACTTGAGGGTACTGCAGACCCGCCTAACACCACTATCAGCACGGCCTATGAGGGGGTCTGATGCTAGTATGAAAGTCAACCCTAAAATATACTGCGTATTTACGGCAAATATGGGTAAGATCCCAGCCCGTAACCTGGCATTATGTGTCGAGATTGTAAGCGTACTTGCTTCTTATCAGTAGGCGTGTTAAATTGTGCTCTGCAGTACGCCTGCGTCGGTTAGGTTGGGGTGCTGCGCATTCGACCTCACTTTCGGCAACGTGGATTGGCAGTTGTGTTGTTGCCTTACAATTTCCTTACTCCCTGTTTATACTTGTAGCTTACACGTGGACGACGGATGGGCGGTTATGCTGCCCAGCTCTTCAAGTCTTCGTTACTGTTGCCATTTCCGCCAATATAGCCTCCGACTGCATGCCAGAGGCTAGGACATTTCTACCCGGGGATTTGCCCTACATTAGCCTACGTATTCTGCCCCATGACACATACTGGTAGTGCCGGATGGTGTCCAACCGGGTTTACTCAGTATTACTTTCCTTTCAGCTACCCATCGTCTGATTCTATCATGACCGTTTGCGTTCTCTCAAAAAGGGGTTGGCTTAAATTTGAGACGTGATTGTCTGCTTTTGTTGCGACATACCACTATGCACTCTCGTGGTTTTAATGTAGGATATTTAGCGCGTATGCGCTGAACGCCCTGGTTCGTCGCACGCCTACCTGATCAGTGCATCTTCGCCTTCAACTTGCCACTGCGGTTTACCTCTTCCGGTGGACCGCCTCCGTTCATTCTCTGTCTACAGCCTCTCATACCATGTCTGCCCGAAGGCGTGATCCGGTGGCTCCCCGAATATTCGAGGACGCACTAGCCTTTACGTTTTGCGAGAATAAGGGTCCAATCAACTCAGTGGATTTCTGTATGGTCTTCCTTAATCGCCCTTTGTTTGCCTTTATGGTCGGGTTTTACGTTAAATTGTTGGTAAGACAGCTAGCCGTCTTAATTCGCCTGCCTCGGCGTCCCACGGGTAAGCGGGTACGCGGCCACTGAGGCGCCTAGCATCCAACTTAACCTCAACCACTACACGGTCTGCTTGACTGTGTACTTAAGGCTAGGCCCATGATCGGACAAAGAGTACAATGAAGGAGCGCATTGACTTCATTCATTCTTGTCCACTACCGTCTGTTCCTACCCGTTTAACGCATTTCGTTTGACTTTGCCAACCCTAGAAGAGATGATTTGGAGGCAGAGGGAGAATTTAACTATGGAAGTGCAAGTGTTAACAAATTGCGGATATCTTCGTCTGCGTTGACTTTCCTTGGCGATATTTTGTTGAACTTGCTATCAGCTTGCCATCAGCATGTTCAAGTCATTCATGTGTGCATGTTCACTGATACGTACCATTTCGTTTCTAAATTCTTGCGTATCTTTGCGTCAACTTCATTACGTTTAAGTTGCAGTTGCTGCTTTCCCCGACCAGACAGAAACCCTTTACAGGGTTCGGGCAAGTTACTTGCCTTTACAACGTTCCAAAGGTGGTAATGGACAACGTCGATATGTTCCGTACCTCCCTGCCGTTAATAAGTCCATGTTCGCATACTTTCCTTTTCAGTCTTATCCAGTATGCTTCTATAGCGTTGGTATTATTTTCATGATCCGATCAAAAAAGTGGTGGAATGACTGACCGCCGGTGGTGATAGCCTTCTTCTAGCCGACGGGCATACGCCTTCCATTAATCCGCCAATATTACGCGGGAATGGTGGTTGCTAATTTAAAGTAAAGTAAGACATTTAATTGACGATATGTGTAACATGTGTACGTATCAATGAATTATTGTAAAAAGAACGACAGGAGAGTGATATTTATGAATTATTTATTAATAGGAATATATTTACGGACACTGAGTACGAACAGCATAAACTGTAGGTCATAAGGAAGGCAGTAAACGTGCATTTGCCGTCAAAATGGGAACACTAGCAATTAAACTAAGGGTAGATTTAAATTAAAATAAATAAGGTGTACAATTGCAGAAACTGACAATATGTAACTCCAAATACGAGTACGCAATGGCATAGAAAATAATTGCTAACAAAAAATCAATATTTGCTTATTGTAATCACATCTGCCTGAAATTTAGGACTATACGGGGTTTTGTATCTAGGCGATATATAATTTTTCGTCTACTTCAAATGTAAACTTCTAAATATGGAGACTGGCTTGCTTGGACCTGTAGCAAATTACAACTCAAACGTGTTTTCATAAGCATCAGTGAGCTGCATATGATAAGCTGTCATATGCTAAGGGCTATAATTAATTTATTCCTAGGCACCTGATAGGCAGAGTTAAAGGACGCATGTCAGTTGATATAAATACGGTATGTTGCAAATTAACGGAGACCAGTCTTTGTTTTCGGTAATACGGAAGTAAACTCAAGAATGATAGGACAAAAAGCAGTCACACAGTCTTACCATATTGACAGTGCCCAAGGAAAGTACAACCACTCTCATCAACGAGCATGAATTCAATCTCATAGAGTTGCGTGCATATTTGGCAAATTCTTCGAAAACGCTTATGCTATTATAGGCAAAATGGCATTACCGACAAAGACAAGAGAGACTGGGATGACCACTTCTGGCTTATTAGCCGTCGTCAGCAAGTCATATCTAAGCCCGAAGTGTGGAACACCCAACCCAACAGACTCCAGTCATTAGTTGCGAATGCATGTTCAGAGATAAATCTTCAGCAATGCGTTATGCCTATGCTAGTAGCTTCTCATTTCGATCTAGGTGCCATCCAAATAAGGGTTTCAAGATTCCATTTAAAAGTGCTATGCGAATATTACTATCGCATTTGAAACCTTTAACGTATCTGTAAAAATGAAAAATGCAAACACTTTTCAAGACAATTTATTGCTAAATCATGGCTTTACGTTTAAATTAACTCAATTAATGTTCAACGTTTCGAAATGTCTAAAGAACCCTCAACGACTAAACTATGGGAATATGTGTTCCGAGCGCGCCAGTCATCAGGCCATTTCCCGTTTCCTAGGAAATGGCAGGAGTCACCAAAATCAGAAGATAAACACACATTCTCCTCTCAGGCGACATTGGTCGCTGGCGAAGTCAGGCTTGATATGGTGTCCATTTGGTGCATGTTTCTCTTGCCGAGGGGCGCTAATCAAATACCCTGCGCTGCATCCGCAGGAGGTGGTAGGTTTCAATGGCGCCTGACCAGTTGCGACTCTGTAAACGCATCTACGTCCAAGGTGGCCCAAGTTCAACAGGTCTGGAGCCGTTCGCTTAACGTCTGTTGACGCAACTTTGCGCTGAAAAGGGGCACTGCAACTGCTCGGCATGTATGACAAAACATGCTTATCAACTACAGTTGACGCGCCCTAAGCGGTGATTTTGACATCAAGCATTTAGCGGTTTTTAAAGCCACCAAACTTCGACTGAATTTGGGCACAATACATAATCACTCATTGTTCTGTCGAGATTCCTGTCGAATCTCCCTTCTTAAAACGTCTTATGATGGCAAAAACATAAAGCAATTAAAAACGTGTACCGTAGCGCATATGTTTATAGACTGTTACAAATATTGTAGTACCAAAACAATCTTGTGCATCTTGTGCATTTCTAATTTTTATTGTTGGCAATACGAATATTTGTACATGCAGTTATTTTTTGTAAATGTATTTCGTATTTCTGACCTTGCGACTATTGTACGACAGTTATGCTTTAAATGATTATTATCCTCTCCATTAGTTGCAGCAAAGAGGTGACCTCATAGCAACGTTTCACTTGTTAAGACGAGCTGAACGGGTATAGACAGGGAAACTATTTTAGAAATAGGACCAACAACTATGCTCGGACGACACGATTACCAGCTTAATAAGGAACCATATCACACAAATTCGCGTTTCACTTTTATCGCGCAAGGGCATTTCGCAGGCATATGTTGTTAACTACCTTAACGTGAGTGAGTTCATGAGATGTCCGGGCTGTTACCTGTTAAGAGGCAATCCAAACACACCAAGTCTGGTCTAGTTAAGTGAACGGATTTTGACGTTATTTTCGAAGTCTCACATCGTTTCACGTTTCTGTTCCACCATTAGACTAACACAGTCTGCACACTTAGCCAACATGTACATGTTTGCAATTATATTCATACAATTATATTTATACTAGCGCCGTTTAAATGGAGTTTGAAATGCTTATGTCATTTACTCTAAATATACGGACAGACGGATTCTGAGGGGAACGCCTTGGAAAAAATCTCAAAAACGCGCTTTATTTTTTCGCGGACATCTTTGCAATGGATTCCATGGTGACCCACTACACAGCTCATCATGTTTTTATACAAACACTAAAAAGACGTTGCATTATGTATCATTGCTTTCTCTGAAAAAAAGTGTTAAGTTTCAGACCCCGCCCATTCTGAAGTATCATCCTGTCAGTAAGCCGGCGATTTCATAAATATAAATATACAAACACAGAATAATTAGTAGCTGAATGTCCTTGCTACGCACCGTGGAGCTGTACTTTTGCATATGCATTCTTGCATACGCAAAATCAGAACAATATTGCGAAAAAGACGGACTTTGAGGTGTTATCGAACAACTGTGAGTGGCAGACCGGAAAAAAAGACCTACGAGGAATGTAAACGTCTATGCGAACGTGGGAACCATCACTTGATGATATTTGAATCAGACAATGTAAGACGGTGGACAGTTTCGTATCCTTGGGACTTTTTACATTCCACTCACTAGATGAAATGTTTGCCTGCATAAGATAAAATTAACCACTCTTGTCTTGGTCATTTTAATGCCTTATCGTTGTGTTGCTTTAGAATATTATTTTGCGTCATCCTTTATTCTCAGTATCGCTTCTTCCATTGCGATTCGGTTGCATTTTCACATATCGCGATATATGGTTCGCCCACAGGCGACTTACTATGACTGAGATCGCGCGAATACGTTGGTGTAGTCTACTTCTGCGCTTCAAGCATGATTGAAGACTTAGCACTATTGAACTGTGGTAGTCATTTAGGAAAAGGGATACACCGCAATACGGTAATGCGTATATAACATGCATAACATGCAATTTTCTCCATTTACCTGCCGGGATATTAGAAAAATAACAGAACACGTATCCGTAAATGTTGGTCTGTTGCCCGTGTAAGCGGGCTTTTGCGGCCATAATAGATTAAAATTTTAGCGCTTATCTAAATATTAAGGTATTTTTCGCCATTTTTATTGCTGCCATGCAGCTTAGTTTTTGACGTCCACTAGGGTACATTTGGACGGTAACGGTGAATTTAGAAATCAACATGATTGCAAAAATATTTTTAAATTCACTTAAAAATATTTGTTACTTTCAGAAAATCTGCCGGTTGTGCGTTGAACTGTTTGTGTCAGAAGTTATAGTCACCGAAGCGCCTGGACGCATTTTGTACGCACGTTGCACCTACAGTAAGTCTTTATGACCGAATTATTATCGTATCTTCATTAAATTCCATATTTATACCCAAAACTGGACATATTATATAGTGAATTTAAGTGTGCTCAATTATCATTGATTCTGTGAACACATTTAGTACAAGATTGGGTGTTTCATGCTAAAATTATAAATTGTAAGAGAGACCAACTCTCTTAATTATCCAAAGTTGGTTCCGTCGACATATTGACGTATTATGAGGGAAAACGAACTCGAATTTCATATGTTGAACAGATCTGTAGGAGTAACATTTCCACATTTTCATTATTGATTGTACTACAGAAGTAACATTATGTAGTTTACGCTGTTATCTATTTCATAATTACTGTACTTACGACGTTCATACATGCTTCTGAGTCATTGTAAGTGCATACTCTACGATCCGTTATGCATAATGTTTTGGGTCAACTTCTATATTGCTAAAACTAAAACAAAGCCCGTGTTAGACTAACTATTTCATATCACATTCCACATGTCCATCTTCTCTCAATTATTTGATTTTTCTTTTGATTGTGTCACCTATACTTATTCCTATTTATTCTGTAATTATTGCATTGTATCTCTGTCAATAGAGCACTATGACTCCTTTTTCAGACTTCTTCTTCGTTCTTAAAAATGGCGTGTGAGCTTTATGATTCGGGGCGTGCTATATTTAATAAAACTCGCTGGACGTTTTTGCAACAATAATTGCAAATAGGCAATACGTACAATAGGGAAAAAAAGGGTACTGACGTTCACGATTTACGCAACCATCATAAAAGTTTCATGCGCCTTTCTATAGCGTATGCACTCAGTACGAAAACAATACGAATCAGAAAAACAGTGCGGCTGAATATAGACGACTGGGCGCTTTTTGAATTTAAGGAAAGGAGTTATCAGGCAAGTATTATGCATGTTGCATGAGCTTAACTTAATGTGCTACATGCACTTGCTTGCATTGACACACTCTGCAAGAAGACGATCTCCAGCAACCAGGAATTCAGGTACAAATGCACATTCAGAACACAAAGATAAGAAGAATTTAAAAAACCCCGACCCCAACATTGACATTAAAATAAATACAGTCGAATCGAAGCAGAGGAGTCATTAATTAATCATAAAGGTTGAGTCATATCAGGGACTGTAGTAACGAAAAAGTAAAGCACTACAAGCGAAGGCATCTGCAATTACACTATATTACACATGCCTACATATATAACCGGCATCGGGAACAATCCAGCGACATTTTATTGTTATGCATTAACGCGCACGTATCCACGCTGTGCCCTGACTTTAACCAGACTGATTGTAGAAGTAGAGAGTCTGCGTTTGTTTTCAGTCGTTTACTAGCATCAATTAAAATATACTCATGAAAAAATGAAAATCTCAAATATGTCT
The DNA here is from genome assembly GCA_902702965.1 of Spirometra erinaceieuropaei. Classification (NCBI taxonomy): domain Eukaryota; kingdom Metazoa; phylum Platyhelminthes; class Cestoda; order Diphyllobothriidea; family Diphyllobothriidae; genus Spirometra; species Spirometra erinaceieuropaei. The sequence continues at coordinate 525,360 of CACRXP010000027.1, forward strand.
AAACAAATTCAATAAGACTCGCCATCTTGATCACACTAGCCGGCGTATGTCTAATATAATAAAATATCAACTGCCAAATGGTTAGGAAAGGGCCAAATAAATAACATCGCCAGGTCTATTCTGATGCACATTGTAAACACAGACCACCCTGCGGACGTCAGGAAGAACTTTAGATTGATGTCCAAGGTTTCGTCAATTTATCCAAAACTACTTGGACAGCGCCTGTTGGCTACGTCAGGGGCTGTTGCAATCAGGCTACGAGAACCGGTCTTACAGTTGCTTTGGCTCAAATACACAAAGCCAGCCATTCGCATATAATTATTATCCACGGAACCCGCCTTTTCCTGGCGCTGACTGCACTGGTGGTGCTTCACTCTCCCCTCCCCTCCTCTCCACAATCCCAGGGTACAACATAATCATCGAGTTGTCCGTATATTTTAATACCTTACATCAATAGCTGTATAAATGTACAGGCCTGAAGAGATTTTATCGAAAGCAGACGTATGCTTGTCAACTTGCCTCTTAATTATTCAATGGTAATTTTCGCAACTCTTAGACTTACGTAGTTGTTTACACATATAGCAGAAGCATTTCCAGACAGATGCTTATTATGTAGAAATAATATGTTACCACTCAGACATGCAAATAATACGAAGTACAACGCACATGCACCCGTCGTGAACGCGTATGCAGTCAATACAAAGTAACTTGGTTAGCAGTAGCAAACATTTACGATGAACATCCAACAATAATGTTGCCTGACCGCAAATGGCATTGCAAAACAGTATTTTGCGAAGCCGCATACTACACTACGTGACCTATCTCATAAAATCTGATAAGTGAAACTAATGCGCGATGAGCAATTTGTTCGCTCATCCACATCTTTCATTCAAATGACTTTACCTTGTGTAGTAGTTGTGTTTACGTTATTATATAAAGTAGAATATTTAAATTTTATCAAAAATGGACGTAAGAATATATTTATGCAATGTTCTATGCCAATGCATGTCCTAGACTCTGATGACGCATCTAAGCGACTTTTTCATTTCAAGGGTAGTAATTTGACCCTGTTAGGTCTACTAAAAATATTTAGCTGGACTTAAAAATTCCTAAATATCAAATCAGCAGATCTGTGCGATTTGGTCCCCTAAAGTGCAGGAATAACGCAGAAAGAGATTCCTTCGTTTAAATGGGCTGACATGGTTTTTCCGTTTGGAAATTTCTACCTGATGTCACCCAAATGACCACCAGCGAATGGTAATTTCCAGTTCTGCACGTATGAAACACTCCTTGCTGTGTAGTTTGGTTTCTGTGCCAAACTTATTCCGGAACACAACGAGCAAAACATTAATAGTTGCAGCCAAATCGCAGTTTTAATATGGACAATCTGCCGTGCATTAAAGAAGAGCGGAGTTCAAATGCAAGCAAAACATAGAAATTTGTCTAATCTAAAGAGAAAGGCGTGTTATTACGCTTACAGCATAAAACTATGAGCATTGCTTAGGAAAGTGAAAGGCCCGCCCAAAGGTATCAGATTTGTACTTAGCCTCACCGGGTACAAATGCAATAAACACTGAGATCCGTCAACGGACTGCAGAAATAAATCACGTCTTAAAAAGTTTTCTTATAGGCGAATGCTTTGATATTGATTGAAAGGATATTTGCTGCTGACTTTCGTTGAGGACAGCCATTTTTCCGGAAAATGAAATTTGGTGTTTGAATGTATCTTATTAAGTGGCCCAAAGGTCAATCTTCGTAATTGTTGCAGACTGCATTGCATGCATTTAGTAAACCAGTATGTTCAATCGAAAAGGAAAAGAGAAATCAGTTTTTCGCCAAAACATAAGGATGGAAATGCATTATATCAAATGTGATAATAAGGTTTACCATCTTGGGCTGAGCGCAAACTTCGATACACACAATAACGTCAAAATGGGTAAAATTTGCGAGGACACAACTGTGTGTGCGCATCTTTATTTGAAATAAACATAATTACTCATGAACAATAACAAATTGGCACAAAGAGACGATCTGCCGTGAATGTTTTTTTAGAAATGGTTCCATGCGGATACGTGGAAGGCGCTTTCTACGAAATGCGCGGGCCCTCGAATTTAGGGCATATTAAATGTTAGTAGCTGTCGCATATTCCGTTTGAACAAACGCTTTATTTTTCTCGACTATCAGTTCTAATTGAAAAAAGGTGTTAACTAGTAAACAGTTGTGCCGCACACACAGAAAAAGACCAACTCCTTAAGTCAATCTTTTTGTTTTGATAAGAGTGGGCGTTATCCCCCATTTACAATGCCCGACCTCAAATGACAAGAAAAGGAACTCGTGACTAAGGGCGTTGCACGTCTAACCAACAGGCCACAGAATTGAGACCCAGGCATTTAACACTTTCGGGTTTCGTACGACTGACCGAGGACGGTTAATAAGTCAGGAATGTCCAGGTTGATATCCCTTGGCTTTACCGCTGATGCTATTCCGCTTTACATATACTTATGTCCGAGCAAATTTTAAAAAAGAAAATATGTTTAAGCGAAGAAAGAATCATAGTTAGTGTTCTCTATATTCGCCACTTTCTTCTGCCTTGAGCATCGTGCTACAAATGTTCTAGATAGCGACCTGTCTTTCCACAAACTGCATGAGCTTTTGCAGATTTTGGGATTTTATGTGGATTCTTATTGAAATATACATATTAACTCACGCGATTTTTCTTATTAAAACATTGTGACGTGCCATCTCTCCCCTGACGTATAGTGATATCTTAGAGGTTAACATCTAATAGACGGAATTTATGTGTTTTGCTTTAAACATACGAATAGTAAAAGTTAATTCTGGTGGAAATCTGTTTCAACTAACTTCAAATATGCCGGCCTGTGACAAACGAGCTCAAAAAGCTTTAACGATCGGTCAGTTAAATGACGACAATCAGCTTTAGGAACTGAATTGCAGCAAGGATTAGATATCACGAAGGAAGCGATAAGTTTGGAGGACAAGTAAATAGTTCATGCTGTGTCGTTGTTTGATGATAATTAGTAGTATCCATTTGCCTTTAAGTTATAGTGCAAAGGGATGGTATAACAATAATGGTCTCAATATATTATTCTTTTTCGAATGTACTTATTGGATATGCTCTTGTTCAAATATGCTTTAAGTAATCATTACGCATTATAATCTTAATAAATGTTATCTGGCTACGTGTCAAGAAACCTATGTTTATCTTTGTGGTGATAAAAGTTTAAACGCAATGGGTGACACTGAACCCCATTCATAGCTGCGTCATACTCGGTTACAGTGAGCATAGAATCGGACAAGTACAGTATCTTTAATAAAAGCTGCTTTGAGTAGGTCTGCGAAGCAGCGTCTACCTACATTTTATTGCTGGTCATACGTATTCTAACCGTCAGGGATCTTAACTAAAAAAATTATCTGCGGACGCATCGCCTGGAAATGGTAACAATACCCAATAGTCAGCCTACTTTTTTCCCTATTTCCAGGAACCATGGCGTGTTTATAATGGATCTGGTTATCAGAAGACGAGGTGGAGGGCATACGTAGCTTTCCATAAATTCTCGTCGGGCCAGTACAGTTATATACGAACGGGGTACAAGTTAAACCTGCAAACGATAAGAGAAGTCGACAAAAGTACTCCTTAAAACAAAGGCGGGGTGTGGGACTGTGGGGGAGGGGCTGGGGGTGAGGGTAATAATAGTCACTGTCAGGCGCGGGGTGAGAGCGCAAGTGCGCGGGGGGAGTTGCACCGTTAGTCAGCCTTCGACCACGGCAGGCGCGGTGCCTGAACGTGGTTCTTCTGTGCGCATAAGTTTGGCTTTCGTTACCTAATGGCGGCGCTTCCGCTGTTGCTAACAGGCGCTTAGGGTAGCTCGATGTGACCTTATAAATAACACGAAAAGCTTCGTTGGGGTCCACACGATGTCCGAAATCGACAACATGCGCGAGAATGGCGCTGCTTATACTCCTCGTTTCGCCTTTTCCTAGCCATGCCGGGATGTGTTCGCGTATTCTTTTGGATAAGCGCCGACTCGTGCGACCAACATAAACTGCTCCCGACGAGAACTTACCGAAGGTTAGGTATGCTCGTCACCTCGTCTTCTGATTACTGCTATGGAAATTTTCGCAACTCTAAAACAGTCCAAGGATCTGGTTATTTTTGCTAAATACCAACAATAACGTAAGGGCCCTTTACTATTGCCTTCCATCTCGATCGGTATCTTTTTTGTACTTATCGTATCCAAAAATCAAAATACAAATGAGTTGCTGCTGAATGGATCGCAAATATTATCGTGGCGCCTTGTACGTTTAACACTATTCCCTCCGTTTACATGCTTCTTAGAGGAAGAGCCAACTTATCAGCCAACTCAAAACACACTAACTTAACAGTGTCAATGCGCACCAGGTCTGATTGTGTGACTGTGTCTGGCTGACAGTCGCATATGTACCCCAAACCCATATAAAAGACGTCAAATTGTTGTCTTTGGGGCGATTACCACTGGCAAGATCAAATGGACTACTTCAGACGCCGCTAACTGTATTTTTGACACGCACGTATGTTTGCACAAGTCACTTTTTCCATTAAAATTTCTTTGTCTGTGTCGTTGGCCCACTCATAAGGATTACTTTAGTTCTTTGGAAATATCAATGAGCAATTTGACCTTGACACAGGGCGTTACAATCGCTACAGCATAATCACTCCCTGGGTGAATAAAGGCACTTACTTAGTGCTAATGCATTTGTTTGCAAGCTTAAAAAACCGGAGCGTATTGCCGCGTCACTCATCACGGTAAATCGATTATAGATTGTACGCATTGCCTGAAAACATCGAATCAAAATCGAAACCTGGGCGTGGTGCCCAGACCGGAAAACAACGCCTACGCCTGCTCATTTCCATGGAGAAAATAGAAAACAACGTGTGAATATAAGGCAGATCCGGTTAATTTTAACCGGTTTTATGTCAATGATGCCGTTGTCCAACTTGACTGTGGTTTTGGTTATTGTACTTTCGGTCTCCGGTGCGTTGTCATAACGGGTTTTTATTTATTCATTTATTTACTTATTTATTCATTTTTTACTTAATGCACGGTATGTACCAGTGTTCCATTAATGAAATCGCTTTCAGTACACGATAAGTAATTTAAGCATTAATCTAGAAAATATTAAGTAATTCAAAACTGTTGTCTTATTGCTCGTTAAATTTTTCAATATATCATATCATAACCCACAGTGTTGATGCACGACCATGTGTTGGCTTAGATGTTCCAGGCTAAACACTAAAATTCCAGGCCAAATACTAATTTACGAATTCTTAAATCGAATATTTGGACGTAATGATACACGCTTCTCTACCTTAAATGGTGATCTAGCCTATGCTAAAAATCTACACTTAAAGAAGATTACTTTGAAAAAAAACTTTTTTGATTAATATCATGCCTATACCGGCATTATGACGAACACAAGAGCTCGTCCTTTGGGAATGCATTTATTGTATAAAAGCTGTCAAACTATAGCATCACAAATTCATAAGGTGCACTTTAGACATCACCCCCCTTATGCTAGTTTGTACGCATTTATCCGTAAAAGCGAACCGCACATTTTGGCCATATATATCATATGGTAGTTTTTCTAGCGGTAAACGCAATATGCTACTTAAGTGCACGATCTGCAGTAAATCTTTCTCCAGATTACACGCACTGTATGCATTCGGTTCAAAATCCCTCAGTAAATCGCCTAATTGGAGTTGCAGCAGTTGCCTTACCATTTTCAGATGCAGTTGCATAATTAACTACGGACAGTGTGTTTGTGTGCTAATAATCCGACCGTCTGTGCAAGGACGCAATCAAAAATATAGTCCCAAATGCGCCGACGTGGGGTGTCAACGATATGAGAGAAATGCTTCTTGAACATAGGCATTCAGTTGATATTTCAGGATGATGCGAAATCCACATTTGATTAACATTTATGTCTATTCCTAATAGGACCTGCCCAACCGGCGGAAGATATCAGCGTTTGTGAAGAGCCATACGGTGGTTGTGTTGGTTTCTATGATAAGAAGGATAATTTCTCATCATTTTATCGATGCTTGGACGCCTGCAACTTTGAAAAAGGTTCGCATACTTTGAAAAAGTTATGGCGGTCGTTTTTTTAATTGTTACACAACATTAACCGCTTTTCCTGTTTTTAGTACCTGGTTCGAAGCAGCTCCAAGGGTATTCCTGCACCAGTTATCGGATTCCATGCACTCCCCTAAATTTTTATTACGTCCAATCGTTTAAGAATCCTTTCCTTGAGTGGACTACTTGTCTGGAAACTTGTCATGTGCTTTACAAAGGTAACGCTGATCGGTATTAAAAATCAGTGTCAATTTATAGTTGCTAGTAGAAATTGAGTGCGCATTTCATATAAAAAATATAAAAAAAAATTTTTTTTGCGCGTTATCGGACTTGCGAGGGATGGTGATAATCAACCGCAATGTTCATGAACAGCGTATTGCAACACACTGAACTATAACAGCAGCCATTTTACTTCTTTGTTTTCTGAATGATTTACGCTCCCAATCCTATCCGTTTTCTTGATTGTGCATAACCGCAAAAAAGTGTCATCTGATTTTCCCGTTAATGTCATGTACCAAGATGGCATTTTAGATGACGGAACCGTACCATTTAAGAACGAGATCTGCACGCAACCAATGCAAAATTGTTTCGATTTCGAAAATGAAGATGGAACTCTGGATGCGTTTATTGGATGCTACATCGACTGCCAGGTGGCTAAAAATGGTAGGAAATTGGTTTGGTCAACACACTATTAAATATCCCTTTTTATTCCTTACCGCGTTTTCCAAATTCTTTTATAGACAATGAAACGCGTATAAGTCGTGCACACATTTGCAATCCTACATCTCGTGCGTGCATTAAAACGGAATTCTTCATCTCATCGGGAGATCCAAACCCAGCGCTCAAATTGCGGAAGTGTTACAAAGAGTGTGCTAGTCCTGGTGGCACAGGTAATTGTATGATGCATTGAAACGCATTTCACAATAGAGAATGCGTTTAGCTAATTAAATTAATTACAAAAACCTAAACGAATATGCTCAGAATATTTTAAAACAGATAAAAAAGAACTAGATACGATTACATAAGCCCCGTCATTTTGGCAGTAGTATTTTTCTGGGTATAACTGGGTTGTTCATTGGTGCTTTGTCAGAAAGTGGTCCAAAAATAAATTTATCCAATTTCACTTGCACGCTATAGAACTTGGTCCGATATGCTATAGTCATTTTTTGTAGAAAATACCAGCTAGGATACTAATTGTGGCAGCTCTTCACGGCTGCATCCTTTTAAATTAAAGGATGAGTGCTTCATGCCAATTTGTGCAACAGTTCAGCATATGCGGCTAGACAATCCAGTCTAAATTTCTGAAGCAGGGGATTTATTTTCCCGTTCGCGATTCATTTAGAAGCTTAATGTGTTTTCCATTAAAGCGTCGTCTTATTTTCCAAAATATAACAGAAACAGAAACAAGTCAGAAACCTGTACTTTTCAAATGTGATGTGGACATAAAGACATGCACACCATGCGACGAGGAGGACGAAGGCTGTTCTGACTTTCAAACTTGTGATGATTACTGCAAGGAAATTGGTGAGTGGTTTGACCTTATATAAATTAGGTCTAGCCTTGTGCACATAAATCACTAGACTGTATACACAAGCTGTTCTGATGCGCATTTTGGGATCAATACTTCGAACGGTAGCGCATAAATTTAGCCAAAAGTGTTTCTCTTTTGAGACGTTAATATTCCGCCCGAGTTAGACAAAATGTGGTTTATTTTACAACATAAATTTCAACGGTTTTAATACAGGCAATACAATAGCGGTTTTTTAAAAGCCGGTAACTGCCGCGTTGTCATGCGAGTTCTTTAGTTAGCATGCTGGTGCATTAGTCTGTGTTGCAGCATAAAAGTCGGCGTCTAACGGCATAAACCATGGTAGACGTCGATTGCATATTTGCGGTTAAGACTTATCTCAACATGTTGCTGCATCTCTTTTATCAATCTGATCTTGGTATTTAAAACAATGACGCTGTATTTCTACTGAAACCGCAACCACGCATCAATTGACCGAGGGGCGTCGTCTGCATGTGCTATAGAAGTTACCAAATAACTGACCATAAACGTTAAGAAACTCCACTTAGGAGCTATACTACACAACTGCTCGACGGCATCTGATGCTTGATGCGATTCCGCATTTGGTTCGCAGCTTATAAAAAATACCGAACGCACTAGGCATCGTAGTGTATCATCCGCGATACATACTTATTTGACAAACTCTGTTTTTGCCTTGTTCCTTCCATATATCCCGAAAGGTACTCACTGAAAGCGTATGTTTACGCATGCAATTGTCCGTTCAGTGAGTGGTTGAATCGATCAATATGCCTCGAATTGGCAGACAGCGACATTCACACTTTCATGTGTTTATCGCCTTGGCAAGTGCGTTTTGAACAACCCTGCCATTTAGCCTGTTTAATAAGAGGACGTTTATCATGAAGAACGATTTCACAGTGTCCATTGGAAAGTGCTGTTTACCGTGTCATGAGTCTGCTGCCTTTCTTAGTTAGACACAGGATTTGAACGTGTCTATAAGCAATATCATTTTGAATTCAGTAAGCGAATATTATATCTATGGTCGTTAGGTTTGCGTCAAGTTTACTAACCCAGTCACAACCTGTCCGTGCATTCGTTTAAAAAGAGGTGTTTGGTTGACCCCAGCGGTCGATGTAAAACCAAAACTTTTGACCTTGAATACCGATTAACATAAACTTCTATTGCTACCAAAAGCGCCTTGGTGCGATGCCGAACAAGCTGTTATATCACAATGCACATGATTATAAGTAATCGGGTAATAAGGCGCGGAGAAGACTTGTCGTGATGGATTCTGTAGGAAGAAATGTACTGCTTCAATGTTATTGCTTGGAATCAGATATTTCGGCCTGACGTGCTTGAGGAGATGCACAGAGCATTTTGATCACTGCCGTTCATTTAGGCGTTTCTACAGTCGAAGCGTGATTTCGGAAAATTTGTTTCGTTTGACACCGGATAATACCGTAGGTGTAGTAAGTCACGTTCACATGATATGCCAAAGGCGTTATACGACGTTGTTATCATTATCCTCAGCGCACCGACATTTTGGGGAGTAATTTGCCAAGATCTCAAAGTTGCATGATTAGCACCAGCCTAGTCATCACGGAAATCAAACCCGGAGTGAGAATAGTTCAAATATGATGAAGAGCTGTAGGTAGGTAATTTATCTAGTTCACTTAATTATAAAAGGAATTTTCGATTTCATTATAGAGGCAACCGGCCGTGTAGCAGCCAGATGAATTGCAAGTATTTGCCCGAATGCGTAAGCAGTCAACCATAGTAAGCTGAACTACTAAATGTGCAAACTCGAACTGAGGGTCTTGTTGAGTTTCAACCGTGAATGTGACACCAAAGTTGGGGACATGACTGGAAAAACAAAGTTTTAGCCACCATAATTTGTCAGGAACATGAAATGAATTCATTTCTAGTGAAAACCAAATTTCAGGAAAAAGTTGGCCGAAATTCCGAAATATGCGGTTGACAAAAGTAGATTACTTAGGCAAGGTTGAAACATTGACTTTCATACCCCAAAACCATGCGAAAGGTATACTTCATAAATACTTTAATCGATAAAAGGCAGTAGGACGCCGGATGTGGATTAAATTCATTCTGATATTGACTACCTATTGAACACGTTAATTTGCCCACTTATTCGATTTGACGAATGTAAAGAATTCACGACTTGCTAGGAGATAACGGTAAAATGTATTTAATTGACACTGAAATTAAAAATTCGGGCAAATGCCAAACTAATTTGGCAGTAAGGTTTACTGTGGCAGATCAAGAAGATGTGTATTCCAAAGCCAGCATCATGTCTATTATAATATATCACAGGAATGGTTATTAAAAATCCAAAAGCATTGAAGTACGTCTTACTAGTCAAAGGCCCAGTTCAGCTGTCATAAGTGATTTTACGGTCGTCCAACAACGACCCACACAGCCCATTATATACCCATAATCCAACTCATTTTATGTGGTGTGCTTTGCAGGTTGATATAAGACAAAGTTCAACTGGGGGGTTCCTTTTGGTCGAAAGTAAGGAGCGAAGCAAATTGTATGATGAAAGCAGTAGACAGTGAAATCTCGATTACCTTTCAACTGATCATGCAGCATTATAATTATGTAAACTTTAAGGATTCGCCTTTCAGACGTGTTTTTATTTCATTCGGTACGCGACGCCTCAAGGAAAACTAGAAAAAAGGGCTGAATTCAAGCGCAATGCTATGGATGGACAGACGGTACTGCAGCTCTTTACATATCCACCATAAGAAAGAATGACGTATGAGATGCTGGATGTGTCAGAATTATGACGTCGGCCAAACCAGCCTTCGACTTGTCAAGATAAGACTTTAAGGAGTGTTCGGACAAGCGTTTAGGCGGATACATGCAGTAGCTACTTTAGAAAGATTTGGCTAGCTGTGTCCCCCGGTTCCAGAAACTGCTTAAATTATTGCTCGAATCTAAGTAAGCGGGGTTCGGCGACGACATCGAAGTTTGCGCCTGCAGCTATATTGTGGAAATAATCGATCGGTTAAAGGTGACATTACCCAACACATTGCAAGAGGTGTTGAGGACAAAATGTCGTTTGTCAAACTTTCATACTAGGATATTTATAGTGTTCACCGCTGATACGGTTTAACATAGAGGAATCCTCCATGCACGCATGCAGAAAACGTGTAAAAAGAAACGCGTTATGTACATTCTAGGAGGAAGTAATAACGTATGAGTGTCACAAGGTATGTGCATGGTTTGATATAGTTTGGAGAGATACAAACTGTCCTCATCAATTTGTCCTCATGAAGTAGGGGAGTCAGAAAGGTCTGGAGCGGATTAGTTGTGATGACACTATTTACGCCTGATTGTCCGATTGAAGTTGCCGGCTAATGGGTAGTTTTAGACACGACATGTTTATGTTTAGCCGTAGGGCATTTCGATGACGGCTGGTTATATTCCGTTAAATGCACTCGAAATTATTCCTACCAGAAGCAAGCCGACTGCTGGATTGTCGACTGTGACATTGTCTGCCGTGTGTTACACAGGCAGGCGCTGCATGCACAGTGACTTGCGCATGGTAGACTTTCGGAGCATCTAACGCACTCACTCCTCCCCACTACCGATCCGATATCAAGACAGAGTCAAGGAGACCGGGTGCGTGGGAGGACGCAAGTGGTTCGCACGGCCGGACCCTCACTTAGGCGCGCCACCACACCTACTGGTTCACTCCATACACTTGACCAGGATTTTACACAAACAACAACGACCACAGCCCAATAGGGGTCAGAACTATGAGCTCGGGGACAGACATAGCACACGCATTCAGAGTTTTTGACCGGAAACAAGACCCGCACCTGCGCAAGTCAAGAATAACCCGGAATATGCGAAAGATGTATGGGTAGGTGAATCTAGGTTATTACTTGAGTAGATGCCGACGTTAACTGCAGTAGGGTGGGCTAAATCATAAAATTTCAACCAAATTCCTAAATGAGTTTTTGTTTTGAAAAGATTAATTAAGTGGAGTTGGAGAATTAGTCAGCCTGCAACACAAATCTATAATATTCCGGTTACCCCGGGATGCATGCTTTCGAATAATCTTTCATCCGACCGCACGCACAAACTGCTTTCTGTAAAAATGATTGCTAAAGTAACATGTATTTCTTTTACTGGTTTTCGCTACCCCTAAACGTCTAATTATATTTCATGGAAAGCAGGGATAAGAACATTCCTTCTTTTTCTCATTCAGTAGATGATTACGTCTTCTTCCAAAATTATGCTCGAAGGATTGGTATAATTCTACTTGTAGTTTGAAAACCCTCAATCCATTTGTAACGTTAAAGTGTGTTCAACATTGTTCGTGAACTAAAAAAAGGCTTTGAAAACTGAATTACACTATTCCTTCGAGTGTAAGATTTGAAAAAGACGTAATTGTCCACTGAATTAGCAAAATGAATATTATTATGCATGTTTTCCATGACAAATAATTGGACATTTAGGGGTATTGAAAATCAATGAGAAAAATTCATGCTACTGGAATGACCATTTTTACAGAATTTAGTTTTCGCATGCAGCCTGACAGAAGTCCTTTGTGAAACCGATATCCTGAGGTAACTAAGTTATTATAGAAGTATGCGGCATGTTGGTTAGTTTTACAACTCTACTTAGCTAAGCATTTCGAAACAAAAGCGCATTTCGGAATTTCGGTTAACATTTTATGAGTCAGCCCACTTATTTTAGTTACCAATTTGCAAAACGTTTCAAATTAAAGGACAAAATGACTACCGATGATTGAGATGACGGTGCCGCCAATCTAACGGTATTTTAAATGAGATAAAGAAAAGTGCAGCCCGTAAGACCTTGTTATTCGCGATCAACGACGGAGTCCTTGTGCAACGTTCAAGGACAGACAATAGGGGAGGGAAGTCGGTGAAAGTGCTAGTTTGGAAGATGATGAAAAAGTAAGAGGTCACAAATTGCGCAGGAACGGTATTTGCTACTAGATATTCTGATCACGAAAACTGTGTCGGAGCAACCTATTCAACACGGTTCCTGTGGCTACAAAAAAAGTTCAGTAGCTCTACAGAATAGGACTTAAGGGTGCGAACGGTTACCAATAAATGGATAAGATTGACAACCCCGACACTTAAGACAACAGGAAGTGATGTTCGGCTATCAGTTAGATATTCAGAGAGTCAACACGGATGTCATATGATACCATACCTGTCTTAATATCCCTTAACTACGTACAGGGCTTGACCTATCTCATGAAATGTTGGCTAAAATTCTCAAATGTGTTTTCGATTAGGAAGGATTACTTGGTCGCGGTTGTGATACTGATCATCATAAGGCATACTCTTATAACATTTTAGACTCGGCAGGATGTCAGCTTTTAAATGCACTTCTTTTTCAACTCCTTTAGAAAGCGTGCTCGGTAAAAAGTAACTACTTAAATAGCATGCATTTTTTCCAGTGATTTTCGATGGTCTTGGAAATTCAAATATATTTTATAAAAACCACAAAAAAAAATTCTTTCTTTATTCAATCAATAGAGAATCACCTCTTCTTTATATTTTATACTTACTTAATTATGTTAGAAAAAAGGTTTCTTGTTGCCGAAAAATTTGGAACCTGAACATTCGTTGAATTAGCGCTTAGTGATTACACTCTACAAGGTGCATGCGTTCTGCGCAAAGAAAATCTCATATTTTTATGTCATTAAATAAATATCAAACAGGGTCCATACATTTTTGCAATGGATGCGGACCATGTTGTACGTTTCATTAGTAGCAGTGGTAAACGGCCAGATACGATGCTTTGTGAATAGACATCTCGCGGTTTGAAAAAGTCTCGTATTAAGAAACTTTTTTAAAACCTTATTATAGTCCTTCCTAAAGTAAGAACATATAAAAAAGACGTGCTTCTCTATTTATTGACTAAAAGAAAGCATATTTTTGTTTGTGGTTTCTATAAAGTATATTTGAATTTCCACGACCATCGAAAATCAATGGGAAAATGCATGTTACTTTACCGAGTACGCTTTCTACAGGAGATTAAAAAGAAGTGTATTTAAAAGCGGACATCCTGTCGAGTCCAAAATGTTATAAGAGAATGCCTTAAGATAATTAGTGTCACAACCGCGACCAAGTAATCCTTCCTAATCGAAAACACATTTCAGAATTTCAGCCAACATTGCATGAGATAGGTCACGCAGTGTAGGTGCGTTTGCGTTGCGTGATAATGCCCATATTGTGTGACTGTCAATGGTAGCGACACTCATCGAATTCGGATTCGCAGTTGTTTATCGTCAAATTAAATTCGCGAACAGCTGTAAAACAGTAGCATGACCGAAATGCATGTAGTGGTCATTCTATTTCAATTGGTATTATCACCTATCTTGGAGTGATGACGGAACGGCAGGCTAGGATTCCCAAATAACACCTACGTTGGACGCTGACCAGGCAAGCAGCTGTGATAAGTTGTCGCCCGTGGAAACTCATAATCTCAGCACGTGTGTGCAAATTACGCCTGCATTCGCACGACAAAAAAACGATTGGTTCCGACATATCGTCAAGCCTGGTCAGTTGAAACACGCGACTGATTGAGAGTGTGATGCAGACAGAAAAGTGGCGAGTGAAAGCGCCGCTGAGATACCACATGGTCGTGCAGAAACTAGTTGTGTTTACACTCTAACACCATGCCTTAATTTCCCACCTCTAATGACGGTCAGATGTCGCTCCGAGGACAGTACTTTTCAAGTGTGATATGGAATCGAAGTCATGCGAACCATGCGAAAACGACGATGAAGGCTGTTCTGACTTCCCCAGTTGTGACGATATCTGCAAAGGTGACGGTGAGTGCTTAATTGCGTAATTTTATTGTAACATCTGTTTTGACGGAGGCGTTATGTGAGACCTGTTAGCAAAAAATTAAGATGTATATACGACTTTCAGTTGAAATTTTAATTTGCGTGTGTGTTTAGAAATTTATGCTAGAGACAGGCCTTATGCCTTATTCGTATTCATACGATTATTTTGAACGGCAGTTATAGCTTTAACTACACAGATAGGAGACAAACATGATAGACATTCTCGTAAAAACGAGTAAACTCTCTTCAGCGGATCCGCATTGCCAACACAACATCTTTCCTGGTTGCGTATTTATACAATTTGCGCAAAATATATAAAAAGCTATTTCATGGAATGTAAACCGACAATATAAAAATGGATTCATATTTTAAGTAAATTAATCAATTTAAACTGTTTTATCGGTTATTGGGCAACACAATCCTGGGATATATCAACCACGATTAGGTTTCAGCCTTCGAACGAGGGTCTTGCCGTCCACCTCCGTATAATATACCTTTGACAATGTCAGTCTGTATGTTCCTAAATATGTTTGATCCCAAACACATTCAAAAACATTGTATGCAGAATCGATGCGCGTAATATGCATTTTATGCTCATCTTGTTGCATAAAATGCCCAACTTCATTTTTCACTTGTGGAAGGAGTATCTTCAGACCATAAATATTTTCTAATTATGAGACTTCTTAAGACACGTAACAGTCCACACATGGAATAAGGCATCGTCAAACGTATAAATGCTGCAAATAAAGCGGACGACCGGCGCCCCATCGATTAACACATTTTATAAACTCATTAAATACTAATATTCATGGCAGAACCATATGATTCCCTTTACGCGGATAGTCATGTGCTTCTTTTTCAGAAAGCGAGAATACAATTTTAAAGGCAGATTGATATAATAGACATTTAATAATTACCAATTGTAATATTTCTTCACGTATATTATTTGGGAAGGATTAAATATGTCGCGTAATGTGTAATCAAAATAGTACGTATTGTAAACTGTTCTATAAGTAAAGTTTGGTTTGTAAGAATATGGAAAATCAATTAAACAGATCTTCTGCAACAGAGCAATAAGGATAATGTTGCTTCTTTTTTAATACTCTCAGATATTAAGTACTTACTTGATGCAAATCAGTCTATTCAATGACAATGGGTGCAAACCAGGATTTCTAAATATAAATATGTTGGCCGAGGTCCATCGGCCACAGCTGCCAATATTAATTACCTGCCGACTGGCACCTAGTAGTATACCAAAGGCTAAGATGACACCACATTACCAGCACAGGTACTAGCCAAAAGCCCATACACGCGTGTTTAGCCGAGGTTCTGCCGCTGCACGGCCAAGCTGTGAGGGGTCCGAATCGTCAGTGGTTCCCATAGCATTCCCCGTCTGTTTATTCGGTGGATTCTCCTCTTTGTAAATTATAACGTTTTTAATTACTTAAAAAAATAAAACAGAAACTTGGAGTTTATCAGTTTATTCAATGTATATACGCCCAGACGAAGATTTTTGTGTACGAGCCTAGAAGCTTTGAAAAAACTGACATACTTCTTGTTCCTGGTTTATTTATGAGGAAAATAAAAAGTGACAAATTTTCAATTGAAATATCTACCTAAAAACAAACGCAAAACGCTGGGACACCCACTGCCGAGACAAAGTCCTCGTAGCTGTGTCAGGCAGCGGCATAATATCGGCAAATAAGCATGTGCGGGCTTTTATTAATACCTGTGACGTTAATATGGTATCACCTTTTCGACTAATATGTCGCTCTTTTGAACTGAAAACAGTGGTTAAATTGTTAAGCGGTTATGTCTAACAGTGTGGGTACGCGGTATAGGTGGAAAAACGGCAGGGACCATTTCGTTTTTGTAGCATTCAATTGAAGCATTCACCTTTGCGTGACATTCAAAACATATGGAGGGCGACAGTATTTCGAGAGTCAATTATCAGCTGTCCACATAACGCCATTTACTTGCTGCCTTGCCGAAGTTTCAATATTGCCCATACACTTGCCAGCACATATCTAGAGGACGTATTGTTAAAACTTGTAGAAATATTCAGTGATTTAGACAAACTGACATAACTAAAAATCACGTTACGCAACAAACACCTTAGTACATACAGTGGATGTTCTAACTCATAAAATTTCATCAAACATTTCGAAATGCGTTCTCGTTTCGAAAAGATAAATTAAGAATTGCTGTAAAACTGATCATGATGCACCATAAATCTATAATGATCTAGTTAACCCAGGGTGTCGGAATTTGAAAAAAACGTATTTTTGTCTGCGGGCAAGATCTGTGCCCTGCAAAAAATTACTACTTATGCTGTATGCGATTGTATCATTTATTTTCAAAGTCCTTAAATATTGGAGTAAATTTTATGGAAAACATGCATAAAAATATTAATCCTTTTACTTATTCGGCAAAAAATCACGTCTTCTTCCGATTTCATACTCAAAAGAAGAGTAAAAATCAGTTTTAAAAAAGTTTCTAATTGTGACATTGTAATACCGTTAAATGCCCGTTCCTGAAACGTCATGTATTTGCATTTACGAATGCGGCTTGTAAAGTTAACAATATTTCTCAAATCCACTGCTTAATTGTCTAAACCTTATATAATGTCCTCTTAACAACGTAGAGAAATGCATGCATTTCCGTACACGGAAAATATACGGCTTGCAGATTTTAAACCCTAAACACAAGTGTAACAGCAGGTCAGGCTCAAAATTATTCCGGAATTAGAAAACATTTTTAAAATGGAATTTTACTTTTTGTACGAAATTGGAGGAAGACGTGATTTTCTACCGAATAAGTAAAAGAATAAATATGTTGATGCACGCTTTTCATGAAATATAATTGCATTATCAAAAGCATCAAAATCAATGAGACAATTACATGCTACTTAAGTAGTAACTTTTCCTTAGTATTGCTCTTGCATGCAGCCGAAATTAAGTTTTGTCGAAGCAGACACCATGGGGTAACTAGATCATTATAGATTTATGCTGCACCCTGATTAATTTTACAACGCTACTTAATTTATATTTTCGAAACGAGAACTCACTTCGAAATTTTGGTTGACATTTCAGGAGTTAGCATATCTACTGTATTATCATGTCAGATTTTCGTTGCAGTGTCTTATGAAGCTTTTGGACTGCCGCTTCATGTATCATACAAACAAAATTAAAAGATCTGATTAAGGCATCCACATTCTGAGTTGTTTGGTAAGGCATTAACATATGTTTAATGTGCGACCATAAACTGAACACTTGCGAGCAGTTTACCATAGAAAATTTTGTTTCTCACTGGATTCAAAATGTTAACATAGAATGCGTATGAACAGTACATTATAATCGCTGTTCCATCCAGAAATGGTTCTTGTTTCTTTGTTGACACGTCTCAACTTCTTCGAAATAATCAGGCCCGTATTTGCAAAAAAATAATTTGCAAGTATTATAAGAAAACCCAATAACTAAGTGCGTTCCCTCGCTAACAGCAACTAGTCATTTTGTTTTCTACATAATGGTCAGATGCAACTCTAAGGCCAGCCGGTTTCAAGTGCGATACAGAATCAAAGTCCTGTGAACTATGCGAAAACGACGATGAAGGCTGTTCTGACTTCGCCAGCTGTGAGGACATCTGCAAGCTTAGCGGTAGGTAATTGGCTGCTTAAATTTATTTAACCATCTGTACCCGCAGGATCTGACATGCTGACAGCCATAAACAGAAATTTGTTGATGACGACCTTTAAATTAAATGATGATTTACTTCGACACTGCGACGTTTGCAATAGAGACAGACGTTATCTTTTATTTTTTTACGTTCATTGTCTGTGGTACAGTTAACGTGGCAATATGACCCTAATCTAATGATAATTCGTAAAACTTCCCAAACGTGCTTATTCCCGAAGACGTGAAATCGCCCACAAAAATCGATGTCATTTAACTGTAAATTGTTTTCAACCATTTGTGTAGCAACATCGGGTGTTTTAGACAAGTGTGAAGATCACGTGTGCTATTTGTGATGTGCACATAAAAAACCGGCTAAGACCATGTTGCTAATAAAAACAACGAAGCGCAATTATCATCTTCATCCATTGGATCCTGTGCTGAGTAGCGGAACGCAAATATATTTTGCTTCGCATCTCTGTTCACTGTATCATACAACAATCAAAAAGCCCAGGTCTGATTCTGAGATGTAGGTATTTGGTTGCAGGATTTAAATACATGATGTAGACCGGCGTGAATACTGTTTTACATGCTACTTTTCAACTGGTTTCAAAAGACTGCGGAAAAAGGATGCATATTATGATTTTTTGACAAGAAATATTCATTTGTACGAGAATGTTCTGCTATCAATTCATTTCATCTTTCGTTTGACAGTTTTGTATTCTTCAAAACTGTCGAGATACCACTTGAAAAACACCCTTCCTTCATTTGCTTACTTTTACAACTGATTAGAAGTCATTCCAAAACCGACGCTTTTTAAATGCGACAAGGAATCAGAGTCGTGTGAGCCATGCGAACACGATGATGAAGGCTGTTCGGACTTCGCCAGTTGTGCGGACAGCTGCAAGGGTGCCGGTAAGTGATTGACTGCATAAACTTATTTGACCATCTTTACGGGCAGACTCAGATCACATTACCTGCTAGGTGAATTTGCAAAAGTATGTTGATGACGACCTTTGAAATAAGCAATCATTTGCGCATTTGCGGAGGGGCCAGTGACAGAGATGGAATGTCCCACTTATTAACCTTCAGTCCTACATTTAAATAGCGCAATTTGCGCTTTAATTTATTACCAAATTTAAACAAACAGAACAAATTATTTTGTCTACTAGGAAAACTGTGTAAATGTTGGAAGCTTGACGGATATTGTTTCCATAAAATCGACATTAGAATCAACATTAGAGGCAACGACCGAAGGCAATAATTGACGTTGTTTGCAAAAACTAGAAGGCATCATGATGAACATGATAATCTTCTTGGATTCGTAAATGCCGTCTCGACAGTGTATTGTGAACAAAGGATTTCAACAGTTGATCTCATGCAAATTGCTGATAGAAAAGATAGTGACATTAGATTACGAAAGTGGGAGAGGGACATATAGCCATTGATTGTCAGATGACTTTTTAGAGACAGCCTCGTTAATGTCAAAAACTAATAAACCAAGTGAACATCGTCAACTATTCTTATGGGAAAGTGTTTACAAATGATTGCAGAAAAAATAAGAATTGGGTAATGCATATTCGGCTACAAATGATGTATTTAACTCGACGCAAGCGTACTTGCATTAAAAGAAATGGTGACTCGAACGATTTGCAGGATTAAAAGACATGCCTCCGCGAATTATAACTGATATATTTATTCTCTGTTACTTGTTTGCTGGCCAATATATCATAAATACTTGGAACTAGAGGAAGACTAACTACAGTGCGCGGTTGAATTGCAAATATGATAATAGAGGCATTTACGTGGAATGTATGCAAAGGGGATATATGTTGGCTAATCTTAAGCCGCTAGAACATGACCGTGGGTATTTCAGATTACAAAAGGATAACTAGCAAATCCGTCTTGACATTAGGTGATCTCATGAATAGTAGGCTCGACCATACGGACCGTAACGTAAAGACGACAGGCACGGAAATAACTACCACGTATGTGAACACTCGTTTGGCAGTTTTCATAAGCCGATTTGCACCAGCTTTTTCCAGTCTGTTGGGTGCTTAAAATGCGAGGGAACTGCGTTGATTCTCAATCATCAAAATCTTGATGGAAATGCAAACGCCGCAAGAGTGGCGTGCTGACAGACGATAATCAGGAGAAGTGAACGGCCAGTAGGACTGCATAAGGTGATTCAACTCGCGGGTCGTCGAAAATGCAGGGGATATCTTTGGTGATGTTCATCTATAGAGCAATAGAAAATTTTCTCTGCGCATCCAAAGCACAATGCCAACGATGAACACGGCATTGTATTCGACAGTGAGAATGCCGATTCTCACCGGACTAGTTGATCAAGCAATATCAGTAAGAGATTAAAGTTTAAGCCAAGAGACTGTCGCGTTGTAATTGGAAGCTAAAGGCGGCACTAATTTCCGTCGAAATAAAGACGTAGTAAAGAAAAAGGCCATATATGGATTATGCTGGTGGGTTAATCAGGGGAACAGAAGTAAGTGGGTTTATTTCATTGTGCAATAAGTAAGAGATGTCGTTTTTAACAGGGTAGATGCTAACTTTGCATCATAGACATTGACATATCCTGCAAAAATGAATACCCAATTTTTACTTCTTTCTAGACACATGAAATATATAGAAATAATATAAGCATCAGCGAATTTTCTAATTATGTTTAATTGTTTGCTGTCTCTAATGCACTGAACGAAACCGATGTACGACATAAAAAACACTTATATTTGGAAATGAAATTTATAGAACGTTGACCACCTCAAAAATTGGAGATTAAATACAAAGTCTTCCGTATTTGTTAGCATTGTCCAATTTGATTTATACCTCCGTTTCAAGTTCACTTTGATTTTTTATGACGCCTTTTTATCATCGTAATTCAATTTATCTCCTAGGCAAGTAGAAGTGTTTAAGAAAATCATTCCCCAGACAAATGCATTACTGAATACAAATAAGTGTGATTCGTATATAAACAATTAGGCTTTATTTCATTGGACGATTGACAAGATTAAAATCACAACAGGACGTTGAGGTTGTTCTGGACAGATAGTATGATCATTGCCAGTGCTATTGATATCGCGAATGACGGTGCATTTGTTGTTTTGGGCAAAGACTACATTTTTCTACCCGAGTTACCTGCACTTGCACGAGGCTGTGGAACAATACATAGCGTTAGATATTGTTGATGTCTATTTCAGTTGGTAGTGTGTGCATAATTCTGGAAAGTTAAAGCATAGTGTGAAAAGCGGCAAATCATGCATTTGCTAGTTTTTTTTATCTAAAACATGCACTTCAGTCTACGTCTGAATTATTTGATTGTTTTCCTACATTATTTATTTTTATTTTTTAACTTGTTGTGCATTGTCAGGTTCCATTCAGAAGCCCAAGCTTTTTAAATGTGACATGGACACCAAATCCTGCAACTTATGCCTCGACGAAACGAAGGGTTGTTCTGACAAACGCACTTGTGAAACGACCTGTAAGAGTGTCGGTGAGTGTTTTTAGGGAGTCACGCAATTTCAACAAACCTAATGACAAAAAGATACGACATGATTCCATAAAGATATGTGTGTGCACTTAACCTTACCGACCACTGCGTATTGCATGAGTTAATGAGTTCGGTCATGGGTTTTATTGTTGTCAACAAACATGTGTGCGGTGTAATCGTCTATATTTCCTTTTGAGAAAGGGGGAATAAATCATACGCATTCGTTTGGCCATCATCACGACAGACACCAGTTTATCACCAATCGGTGGATAAAGCACATGATTGTAAAGTAGCAAGTTAAGCTGGCCGAGAGATTGGAAAAAACCGGTTAACAGATTCGGTTGCGATTTATGGGGTTTGCTTATTTCCAGTAAGTCGGAAGATGGTGCAATCAAAAACCAAAAACCTTGCTGGTCTGAAGCATTATCGGATTATTCTCCATGATAATCTGTCGTACAGCCCTAATAACATAGTCTAACCAAATCTGAATTTTGGCGAAGATATTAAATGATCTGCCACTGACTGCAGATTCCGATTTCATAAACACACTGCACTTGGTGTGAGCTAGCTCATTCAGCAACTCTTTGCATTTTTCACTTTAGTACTTTTTATTTATTTTGAATGGTTAGACACTAATCAGAAACAAGACCTATACAAATGTGATCAGGAGTCCGAATCCTGTGAACTATGCGACGAGGCGGACGAAGGATGCTCTGACTTCGCCACTTGCGACGAAACCTGCGCAGGCGTATACACGTAGATGTATCATGACAAAGTCGATCAACAACTGCGAAAGGAAGATTGGCACCCCTCCCCCGTTTTCTAACGCAAATTAAATAAAATCCGTTGCTTGTTTTTTTGCTTTTATGTGCTTTAGGGATTTATCGCTAAGCTTTATTTTCCCGAGTTTATGTGTTCAATGATGCCGGACCTATTATCTTCATAATGTACTGACGAAAATAAAGTTTATTTGGGGGCGTTTTTTCAGTCCACTTGAAATGATCACCTGAATGTACTACAAAAAAGCCGCAAACTATCCATATTTGGATGAGGGATTTCAATAATTTCGACTCCGTACATAGTGAATTTCGTGTTTTCATTGACGATCTGTGGTATATGGAGCTTGTAGAAAGTTAGTTGATGCTTGATCCCCAGTTTTAAACAGCCAAGGCATGCAGCAAAGCACGCCATTCTTAAAGCAATTATCCCTTGCAGATGTCAAAACGTGTTTCAAAAAGTCAAGTGCCTTAATAGATGTGCTATCTGTGTTATGAAACTAATGATCAATAGTCAGCTACGTCAATGGAAATAATGTTTACTTAAGTTGTATTTAATGTTTGAAATGCATTTATGCCTCACATGTACCTTGAGTCAGGCCTCATAACCATCTAAGACCATCAGCTCTATGTTTATGTAAATAACTAAGAAATGCAAGTATTATTGCCTATGTACTTATTGGGCCCTTTTACACCACTTCAGAAATCCGCACATATTTTGTGAACCTGTAAGCAACCTTAATGATTTAGAGGTTACGTGCACTGACATTTCGTTATTTATGTGACTGGGTTTCATTTGTTTAAAATAAAAGAAAATGCGTATTTGTATGTCTACATTGAGAACGGCGTGCTGGACGTTTTTTGATGCCAGCACACATAATGGTGCAAAGCCCTGCTTCCACAGGCTTATAAAACTAATGTTATGTTTACTTGCAATATGAAAAAAAGTTAGTTTGCTCATGGTTACATACAATATGCATTTTAATTAAACCATTAAAAAGATAGCACTGAATCGTCACAGTGTTGCCGGCAAAAACGCAGTTTATGAGCCCCCATTAACAACTGTGTATACCCCATGGCAACCGACGGGCACCGAGTTCATAGCTCATTGTATAGGGTGTTTGACTTCTAACCACGAGGCCGCTAGATCAGACACCACATTTCGGGCAACTCGGATGATCTTTATGGTTTACTTTTGACTAACTATAGACCAGAAGCTGCTGTTCAAGCTTACCTTGTCTCTCCTAGTAATATTTCAAATGTTTATATCAGACGTATACGGATGGTGGGCTAATTCATGAAGTGTCAACCGACATTTCCAACTGCGTACTCGTTTCGAAAAGATTAATTAAGAAGGGTCGTAGATCTGCTCATCTTGCAGCGCAGTTCTATAATGATTTAGTTATCGAAGGTTGTCAGCTTTCAGAAGAACTTATGTATACTTTAAAAAATGAACACTAATGCCCTTGAAAATGCAAATACATTTTTAAAGAAAGCGTACATAAAAATATTCATTCTTTTATATATTCTGTAGAAAATGACGTATCCAATTGATTCTATACTCCAAAGTGGGGTATAATTCGGTTGGAAAAATTGTCTACTTCCCGAATAGATTTGAAAGTGAACTGTCGTTACACCTGCTGTCAGGGTTTCATATATACGAGCAGTATATTTTCCGGGTACGGCAAACCATAGTTTACTACGGAATTAAGAGCGGACTATATAGGGTTTAATAAAATAAAGCAGCGTATTCGAGCAAAATTAACTTTACCGGCTAATTTCGTAAATGAAGTAACATGACGTTTTATGAAAGCTTATTTCACGGTTTTAGAAAATCTCACAACTAGAGACATTTTGAAACCGTTTTTTTAATTTTTTCGAGAATAAAATCTGAAGGAGACGTGATCGTTTACGGAATAAGAAAGAGGATGAATAGTTTTATGCATGTTTTCCATGAAATAAAATTGGCTTTTTAAAGGCATGTAAAGTCAGTGAAAAAATTTATGCTATTTAATTAGTCATTTTTTCGCAGAGTATAGTTATCGAATGCAGACGGAAGGCAGTGCTTTCGAAGGCCGGCATCCTGGAATAACTGGATAAGCATAGGATTTTGGTGCAAGTTGATTAATTTTACAACCCCGCGTAATAATTTTTTTTTAAATGCGATAACGCATTTCAACATTTTGATTGACATTTCATGAGTTAGCCCACCAACTGTGGGGTCGACCCACTTAATTATTTTGAGTCAGCGTGATTACGTTGGCATGGTGTTGCTGTGCGTTGTGCTAGGTGTTCTGTTGGCGGGCTTGTTTACTTGTTGTCATGTCTATATTTTTGGTTCGATATCTGTGACCCTTCTGGAACTTCGACCAGTCACCCCTTGTACCTTACCTGCCGGATGTTTCAGATTAAGAGTTTAGGAATGCGGTTAAAGGTTAGCGTTGAAGTGTTAGGGTTTGGGTCGGGGTTACGGCTAAAGGGTTGGATGATACGATACGGGGTTATGGTATACGGCTAGGCATAGGCTAAGGGGATTTGGACTTATAGTTAGGCCTTTGGGTTAACGGTGATGCTTAGGGGTTGGGGTTAGGGATAAATGTAGTTATTTTCCAACCATTCAAAGTAGAACCAAACATCCTCAGTAGCTCTCATTTTGCAAAATCGACCTCGACTTCTGTGCGTTGCTATGCCTCACCAGCTCTAATTGTTTACCTCACGTTCGGCTACATAACCAGATCTTACCGACAAAAAGCATTAACTTACAAAGACCAATGCATCATGTATCGGAGTGAATGTGTGATGTCCATGTCAACACCGCGGTTGGGCCAGTCACCCCCAGAGAAGTCGAAGCTACCTTTTATTTGGGCATTTAATGCAAAAGCATTTAGCCTAATTTCGGTTATGTCCGACAGTTAAACAGAAACCTTGTTTCAAACAGTTTGTCCAGAAAAATCGCAATATGTACATTCTAAGACGCTAGAATTTGCCCTGATCTTTATGTTTATTTGGCATTTATTGGCAGTGTTATTTAATATTTGATATGTTCAAATATTTTTGTGGTTCTACGTTAAATATGTGCGTCCGTCTGGAAGTCTTTTGATGTGCTCTTGGTGGTATTCATTGGTGCGCTCTCTCTAACTGCGTCCTATGTGACCAAATCTGCGAGATGTTGCCGTACCGGTGCGAAAAATTGCATTAGCTAGAGTGAGAATTACTTGCCTTGGGGATAATTGTTTCGTTATGCACATAGGTAGTGCGCAACATATTTGAAATGTCGCAATGGAATAAGTCCACAAATTCAATACAGATTCCTGCAGTTTTCTGGGTAAATATTTACTATAACGCCAGCGTTTTTAAATATTTATAGGTTTCCTCACTGGAAATGACATTCGAAATTGAACTATTTGTACTATATAAGAAGGTGTGTGCAAAAGCTTCAAGAACCATCAAAGGCATGCTAATACTACTGAAGACGGTTTCGGAACATGACGCCGTGCTGGGCGTTTTTTTAAATTATTATTCACTAGAAAGCGTATTCTTTAAAAAATTGATTTTGTTAGTAGCCTGCGACATACAACTCTCCCTCTCTCTCGTTTGCATCGTCAGCAATTGTGTTTACTTAATATTACTCTACGAACTCGTAGTGAGGTATTGTCAGAGATTGTTAGCACTGCTTTGGTGAAAAAAAAATCAGCATTGATGTTTACATTAATTTCAATTCAATAACATAAAATTATAGTTGCCTTGCTTAATTTCCATGGAAATTAATGCGCGAACTTGGCGTAACTCTTTCGAAACAGGCCTTTTCGGGCACGGTCCGAAATTTGATATGAATATTTGAGCTGAAATCCATCAGCTACTGCGGAATAACCGCTTAATATTCACAATCCGCCAACAGGCAGCCAGAAGTATAGCATTGTGCAATAATTTACCGTACTTACAACACAGGTATTAGCTAAAAGCCCAGACACGCGTGTTTCGCCGATCTTGTGCCGCTGCCTGACTTAGCTGCGATGGGTCCGCTCGTCAGTGGGTCCCCCAGCTTTCCTGTGTGTTTTCTGGTATATGAACTCCAGTTTTAACTTGCCTTGCTTTATTTCTGAGAACAATATAGAAAAATATAGAACATGATAAAATTACCAACGACTGCAATCCTGCTACCTGAAGTCTTCACCGGTATTCAATGAAACATGACCCTGAGCTTCAATCATTTCATTAAATAAAGCTAGTTATTAGGCGATGCTTATATACGAGCTCACTTTGTAAATGCTGATTAGACACGGACAGTCTAGACTTAGTCCATTGCCGACTTACTGCATCATGCATTTCGATTTTAGTTGTGTTCACTGATTGGCCATATCCCTCACAACTGTGTTAAACGGCGGCAGAATATGGATTAAACACGCACTTATGGGCCATTTACTAGTACCTGTACTAATAATATGGAATCCACATACCCTAAACTATAACACTAATTGTCTCTTCGTAATTAATGAATATGACCCGCAGTGGCTGATGGACCTCGCCTAAATAATTATATACAAAAAATTGGGTCTCGGGCTATAGACCTGGCATATACTGATCTTATTAAAGTCCGCAATTAAGTTTCGAGGAAACTAGACAGCAACCGTTTCTATGTTTTTTGCCAAATTCAGATTCCCGTCGAATTAGAAAATTATGAAATCATATTCAAAAAGATTAATCACGCTATTGGCCATTAGGCTATGCAAACTGAATTCAAGAACTACTTATCGCAACTTACCGCACCGTGGACAGTTCTTTGCGTTAAACGGATAATAACACTGCAGATTGTGCCCCTAATAAAACAAGGCACGAAATGGGTAATCTGTGCAAGTCCCAAAAATAGTTTATAAATGCATATTTATGTTGCCGTGTTGGCATTCAACGATGATTGCATATGCAACAGACACGGTTGCATATTACACTTCTCGGATTAAAATATTGTGTGCTTATATCACGACGTGCCTCAGGAAACCAACGAAAAATTCGTTGCCAGATCTGTCGCACCTGTTTCCATTCTTGCGGATGCGTTTGCTTTTTCAATTGTATATGCGGGCCCTGTGCATCCTCCTCCTTCTGACCTGACTACCAATTCAACGATTACCTGAACCTCACAGTCGCTCCAAGACATGGGTTTATGTTGAGTGGTGGACTGGTGGTCTGTCAATAAGACCACAATGGACCATCCATGCTGTATCCTATGTGAAACTCCCAAGTTAGCAGCAGCACACATCGTCCATGTTTTTTGATGGAGTCTAAATCCTGCTCAGTGTGCATTGCCAATCAAATTTGTTGTTGCACGATCGCGCAGCGTCAGTTCAGCTTCCAAACACTGCGCTCTTATTTTTCATTGTGGTCACGGGGTTATGATTGCACGTTTGTCTCTAGGTCAGGCTATGCCAGTCGCAATGACTATATCTTAACAGCGGTCTCAGGTTGAGGAGACATGAAGCGTGCGGTAGATCATGTACAGTAGGTGGCCTAAGTCATGAAATGTCAGCCGTAATTCCGAAATATGTTTCCGTTTCGAAAAGACGAATTAAGTAAAGTTGTAAAACTAATCGTAATGCAGCTTAATTCCACAAAAAAATTAGTTATCTTAGGGTATAAACTTTGAAATGAACTTCATTTAGACTGCATGCAAAAACGGCACTCTGCAAAAAATACCTACAAAATTTTAGAATCCGTGTCAAATTGTTGTTGTGGACAAGGGCGTTTGATGTACGCCTAGTTGTGGATAAGGCCATGCCAGTCACATGCGCCGACTCCCGTTATCATTCGAAATGACTATCTTAACACCAGTCTCAGGTTGGGGAGGCATAGAGAGTGCGGTATATCGTGTATATACAGTTAGTCAACTAACTCCTGAAATGTGTTGAAATGTACTTATGATTGCCAATCACTCGCAAACGGACACTATTTCATGAGTCGAATGTCTATGTTCATTATGCACAAGTTTAAAAGAATCAAAGACATGAAGGATATACTATAGGCAGTGTTGTGTTGTTAAGAACTGTCAATTTGTTTTGAAAAGCGAAATATCTCGAAAGCGTCAGAAGTGTTCGAAGACAAACATAGGGTCTTCCGGAGAGCATATCTTCAAATCAAATCTTAATTTTTCCCTCCGCGTTGAGACCTTTTTGCACTTAAGTTCGTAGACGTCTTTATTGCCTCCGCCATTGGTGTCCGTATTGCATAACCCAACTCATAATATGGCGATTCATTGATGCTTGTATTCCTCCTCCTATTATGTATTCATCTCTTGTTATTTATCCGGCTTTGTTTAAAAAATATCTGATAGCATTAACACAAGTTCTTGGAATGTCTTATTTAACTGTCTATGGAAATCGGCTTTGGATCATAAATTTACTTACAGGCTGTTCAAACGAGATGTCTAATTCTAACTTAATAACCCTTTGGAGATGCCAACAAGCATTAAGACCAAGGAATGTTGCCTCAAATGGTATTCTATCGAATGACCTATCTTTCCGTACCCTTACAAAAACTTGCTTTTTGTTTCATTTCGCAGAATTGAAGATATCTTTGTCCACCTGTAACTGTAACTGCAACTGTAACACTCTCTCCATGTACCGTTAAGACTCACACATTTGCATATGGCTTCACAAAACGTCCTCAGCGTATTCTCAGAGAGTTTTTGGTTTCATAACCGCGAAGGAAAGCTGCTGTGCAATCATGAGTAGTACTTCACATTTGTGGACCGTTGTATGGTCGCGAAAACTGTTATGGAAAAATTTAAAATTATTTCTTGACGAACATGCTTGCGGCTTCAGTGTGATGTCATTAAGCTACCCGCATTATAAGGGAACGAGGTACTAGTGAAACCTATAAGAAGAGTGTCTATCTTAGTGAAAATTTATTCGAACTAATCTGCCATAATAAGTGGATCAGAACTACCTGAAGAGAGCTATTGTACTGATTTGCCTACTAATCGTCCTTTAGCGGGCCATATTACATGACGCATTTTGGGAAATATATGTGCTAAAATAGTAATCAGCGTTTCAATAAAACTTGTAAAAATGTAACGAAAAGTAAAACAATCCGTTAATTTAGGCCACAATTTTCTACAGTGGTGACATGCAATTAATTCGCATTCGGGAATTTAAGTAGATCAGCGGAGCAAACGTGCATATTCTTCAAAAGCGCATGTCTAGGCGTTTGAAGTGTGTTTTAGAATACTCTATTGAATGTAGCAACGACAAGAAATTCAGGGAAATGCAGGTAGACCAAAGGATTTTTCAGACAATGCTGTCTTCTGCACTCAGTTCGATCGGACGCGGAGGCATCAGTGATTAACGCTGAGGGAGGCTCTTTGACGCACATTGTTGGTGCTTACCTCGAAATAAGCCTTTTTTTCTTATTTCTCTTCATCTTGAATGGCCATTTACCCAAGAAATTGATTTAATTACGTAGTGAGCTTTCGAGATTGCTTTCCTTCGTTTGCGGACTTGTATGCTTCGTGAGACTAAATATATTATGCTTGTCCTACAGTTACACTCAAGCCACATATCCTCGAAGATGAACTACAGATTTAATCGCATATATAATCATAACGTTGTCGGACAAAGCGAATACACGAACTAGGGAAACAGTTTCTGTAAACAGAATATGATGGCTACGACAAAAGTTATTTGGCCTATGTTTTGGAATTTCCCTTGACTCTACCATCAGATACGACTGTACATGAAGATATTAGAAGCATAAGGAAGGCGTAACTTAAAACGTGCATTTTTATACACCCGAATGCATAAAATAATTAGCAGTCTTTATACTTGTTATTCAGAGAGTGGTCTATTAGAAGGATTGTTTGTCAGCTCGCATCTAAGTAGGCCACCGCCGCGGTTTCATCACCCATGTTGATGCTTCGCGCGTTGCTATGTAAGCTATTCGGTTTAATATGAATAAATGCTCGCCAAAAATATGCTGTCAATGTCATCTTTATTATTTAGTCAGACGCTCCGAAGATAGACAAAGCAAATATACGCTAGGTAAGAACTGATTATTATAAACAGTAGTTATTGCAGACAGGCTTGATTAAAAGCAATCATTCTGAAGCGACCAAGGTATTTCGGAATAGTGCTGCACAGTTATTAATACAATAACACTTCTAAGGGAAGGTAGGACATTTCAGCAATTTGGTTAGTATTTCAAAATTCACCATATGTCCTGAATTTGAAACGCCCGAACCTCAAACATTTCTGGTCACTGACATTGGAAAGCCCTACATTCAAAGAGCATATTCTTCTAGACGACAAATGTAACTTCAGTCGTAACAGAAAACGGACTTCAAAGCAAGCTTAATTCAAGCGCCGACGTCACGCTAACTACTGGGTCTTAACGTGAGAATGAGAAAGTACTTTGCCGCATATTAGATTCTTTGAGTTGCCCGACGTTAAATGTGTGAGAACGTCTTGCTGCAGTCTGTGAGAGAACATTTGCAAGAGTATCTCAATCGCACCTAAATGAGTGGACGTAAATCAAGTTTTTAAGAGCTACATGTCCGTTCTTGAGCCAGACAACATCACAGTTAATTTCAACTAAAAATAGGAAACCATTGTTGTGTTTAAAGTAGTATATAATGTTTTGCGGGCGGGCACAACTTTCGAAACTCCACCACCTGCTGCGTACACTTCACCACAGATGCCTACTCTCTAGCCGCGCAAATTAACGAATATGCCTGCGAACTAAAGTAAACGACCGATGTTTTGTTCGGTGTGGTTTGTTATCTTTTACGTTCCGTGGCAATAACTCAGTCACTTCCATGCACAGCACTCGGCTCATTTTTGTCTCTTGACAAAACAGACTGGTCAGACACATAAAAAACCACAAAGGCGTCTCACAAAGAAGAAGATGCGTTATTACCGGGACAGTCCGTGTACTAACTTGAGCTTCCTGTCTTGTACAGGAAACCATCCCAGCGACAAATGAACGCTTTGGTAGCCAAACAAGGAAGAGGGAAATAGGAGTGCGGAGATGGTGTTCGCTATAGGGCGGAGTCTTACGGCGGCATGACAGAGTGTACCATTGGCTCCGGACTGCCCGTCATTCGGTCTGCCCTGCGTAATGGTGAGGGCAGGCCCGCCATGGGATCTGATAAACGGTTCGCAATTCTTTTTTCCTGTGTCTACTCGGTCCATAATTTGCAAGATTTTCTTGCGCATGGTCGCTTTAGGACGGTGAACGGTATCCACGCCGAGGTCTCCAGCGGTTAGATGCATTGTTTTGGACAAAATATTTATATTTCACAAAGCAGGTCACATAGCTGGCGGCTCACCTCCGGTTGTTTGCCGTGCATTCTTGCGGAGGATGCAGCTGAAAAAAAGATGTTTGGGTATCCATTCCATGCTCGTTAATTTTGAAGATGCCGCAGTTCTCGTATTCGACTCTTCGATTCACTTCAGTGCGTTTTTACTCTTTGGAAAAGTGCCTTACTAAAGCTGTGTTTAAGCGTATTGAGTCTTTTTTACGGTGTCTGAGAATCTAAGTGGCATAAGTCTCTTTTCTATACACTGTTCTGCTGAGTAAGCGTGCGACGAAAACGTAAAAGAAAGGCAACTGTTTGGCTTGTTCTTCTTCACTGTTGAACTTAATGTCGGGGAAGATGCCGATGGACGGGTCTTGAGTTTGCTAATATATCCTTCTCAAGAACAAACAACGTTTCCTCTTCATACTGGTCCCAAAACACAAGTCCATGGTGGTCGAAACGGCTTTCTTTATTTCACGCAACCAGGCCGGGCACTGGTAAAACCATCAATTATCGTTTGATCTGCTCTGCCATTGAATGCAAAAAGAATTTGCTGGCAGAACGGAAATCATTTCCGTAAATGCTCGATTTTTAGGGGAACCTTCGTTTCGTCGTAGTTTCTTGGAACCGTTTGCGTTAGGCGTCCAGCAACAACTATATCAACAGACAAGTGCATATGCTTCCCTTGCTATCACGCGCTCCGTTCCCGCGGCCAAGAGGTGAGACCCAATTCGCAGCCAAGGGTGCGCGCATTCACGCTGCAGGGAAACAGCGCGGGAGTCAGCTTGTGACGAACACCACCCCCTGCACTGGTACCCCCTTCTTTGTTTGACTACAAAGGCTACTCATCTGATGCCGCCTTCTCACAGTCTTCGACGATGGCCTCCTGTATGAGACCCAAAGCTCAGAGGAAGGCAGCTACTTTGCCGGTGATCGTGTGTTCACCTCTTCCACAGCATTCAGTTTATGCTTATTGAAAAAGCCTTATGATTTATAGACAGGCGACTAACACGACTCAGATTCTCAACTAACATAATAACCACCCAATGGTGCATAAACGCAGCTATGCTCAGACACTCTTCCAAGGAGTAAAATCGACATACAAGGAAGCAGAAGGAAGAGCAGGAGAAATACCACATCCTCGGGACCAACCGTCAGGAAATGGATATCCCGAACAGATTCGTCAGCCACTGCCTCCGCACGCACCCACCCACGGCGAACAAACGGAGGAAAGCCGCCAAAACTTAAACACCCTCTACCAGAGTTTGTGCGAAGCAAGAAAACGGATCGCTTGAGAGGTCGGCGTGCGTAAAGCTTACCGTCCGACAGCGACCATATGAAGGACCGACCATATACATGAGGACATTCTCGTGTCGTTTATCAGATCTTATGTCGACATTGGCCTCACCTCTACACAGGACAGACTGGACGACGGCTTAGCCCACAAATGACGGAGCATAAACGGGCGGTCCGGAGAAGCGACCCGTTGTCTCAGGTTGCAACTGACATCCTGGAGGGAGGCCACGAATTCAACTTCGCGAGCACGCGGATAGTAGCGCGGGTCAGCAATAAGAGAGGGCAAATCTGCTGGAGGCCTGGGTGACTGACACAAACTCTCTCAACAGGCACGTTCATATACCCCCCCTAGCTATCACGCGCACCGTTCCCCCGGTCAAGAGGCGAGACCCAATTCCTAGCCAAGGGTGAACGCATTCACGCCGCGGTGAGAGCGCGTGGGGCTCAGCTGAGAGCGAATACCACCCTCAGCACCCCCATCTTTCCCTCCGCCCCCCCTTAATAGCTTGACCAAAATTATTATTGGATCTGCTCATATGTTCTTTCATTGAAGACGAAATGGAACTTGTTGGCAGAGAGCGAATAATTGCCGTAAATGTTCGATTTTTAGAGAAACGTTCGTTTCGTTTGCGATGGGTGTCTAACATCTTCATCAACATGCAGGTCGATGTACCCCTGTTATCACGCGCGCCGTTCCCGCGGCCAACGTGACTGACCCAATTACCAGCCAAGGGTGCACGCATTCACGCCACAGGGAAACGGCGTGCGAGTCGGCTTATCTCGAACACCACCCCCCGCACTCATATGCCGCCCTTCTTTTTTTACGACGAAGACTGCTCATTTGATGCCGCATTCTCACACTCTTTGAGGATATCCCGTTCTTCTAGACCGAAAAACCAGAGGAATGCACGTACTGTCGTATTGATCGCGCGCTCATCTTCTTTGCAGCAACAATGCGGGACTAACATATACGCTTTCATCCGTGACCACTTTTGAAATTGTGCCTGTAATTTCTTTTGCAGGCGTAAATTATGTTCCCCTTTAATAACCGCTAATGTTTAACATTTTGCCGCTTATTTCCTATTTTTATTTGTTTTATTGGAAAGTGTAAATTGTATACGGGCGTTATTATTTAGAGCGTTTGTCGTTTGCGCAGCGTACGGTCAAGATGCACTTGATGTTGAATGAGACAAACAACTCCATCTGATTCCTCTCATTTCGTACAGAGCACCGATGGCTCCATAGTCTGCAGTTAACGGGACCACAGCTCTGCCAATAGTGCAGAAATGGTTTAGACGTCTTTTTTGTAGACATTTTTTTCTATCATAGAGTTTTTAAAATTGCGTAGTGGACAATAATTCTAAATCCGTCATGCTTCTTCCTCTTGATCTGGACGCAAACAAGGTTGTGCTCTGGAACAAAATAATTCCACACTTCTCGGTGTCTAATGGAAAACTTTTTTGCAATGAATGCTTGCAGTTTTATGTTCATTCTAGTACCACGGATGTATGTTAGATTGCACATTAATAAATCCATGTATGCATACAATCCTGACTCGCAAAAGCATGTTTCTCGTGCCATCTAGACAAAGCGCCTGATATTTTGTAGGAAACGGCGACCCTTTTATGCGGTTCTTGTTTTTAGTATGCAGTTTTGCTAAACGAAGTTAATCATCGAGTTTTAAAAGCAGCTTTGTTATAAGTGTCATGTAGATGTTTACTTAGTCATTAATTTCCGTCGTATCATTTAGCAAGTGGTAAAGGCACAATTTACACTTTAAAAAGCTCAAAAGTGCGTTATTGATGATCCCGAATTTTGGTTACATTTACACTATAGATTGTTTAAAAATCAGTCAGATGAAGATCGCGGTCTCTACGATCTTAATATATAGAATACATTCATTATATTTTTTAAGGAATAGAATTAAAAAGCCACATCCGTACTTAACTTGAAATTATGTTTAGGGAGAACGAGGCGAGTTAGTGATCAAATGGGAAAACGACGAATTCGTTTTGATGATGATGATGATGATGATGATGATGATGATGATGATGATGATGATGATGATGATGATGATGATGATGATGATGATGATGATTATGATGATGATGAACTTAAATAAATCAGATTTACATTTGAAACTATTTTACAAACACTTTTTTAAGCTGACAGCACTATTTAAGCAGTAAATATTAAGTAAGGTGATAAGGTGCGAAACGCCTTTAGGAACGAATGCCGGATTTCACTGACACATGTTTACTTGCCATTTCTCTTCTAGTCATAAGTTACTTTGTATTTGTAATTATCTCTAATATTAAAATGCATCTGCCACCTTTTTGTATTGCGCATTTGTCATTTGGCAGACTACACAGACATTTTGAGACGTGTGGCGATTTTCATTTGCTCAGGATATGGTCGAGATGCCATTGGCATCAAATTACACCTAGACAAACGCCTTGAAAAAAATAGGTTTGCTTATTTTGGAACCGATAATAATAATAAGTTGTCTTTAAACCAACCTGCTGGCACTACTGCTGATCGTATAGACCTAGACGTGATTGTCAGGTTTCCAAGGTTTTTCTCTTTAATCATGTAATTCATCATAATTGTAGGCAAAAAATACTACCAAACCCGTCATGCCTATCATTTTTGCTCTTGGCGTAAGGGAACTCATGTTCTGCAAAGTAATATTTTTGCAATACTTATTTGTTTCATTAGAAACAACAGTGGAAACGATTGTAGGGCATCGGAATGTTCCGAATTATTGGGGTGTTCTGAAAGTAGTTGTGTTTGTATCCCATCAGGAAATATGAGTTCAGTGGCCGTTATATACTAAGTGCTTGATCTTTCATCACCCCGGTCCTATATGGCATTATCACTTCATTCAAATAAGACTGCTAGACTGAATTCACATTAATGTAAAAGAGAGGTCTCGCAATAAGACTTGGTTAGATATCTCACACATATATCCAGCGCTATTTAGTTGATCGCGTACATAAGCACTACGTCTAGAGTGTTTTGTCTAGAAAGGCAAAGGGTGCATTGTTGCAGATTTTACAAAGCAACTCAACTTAAATCAAGCCTAGAAAAACATGTAGACTTTGAAACGCGACATTTCTTCCTCCCATATACCCTACGCATATTAATCTGTGCCGAACAGTAACGATATATAACAGGAAAAATATTGGGAAACCGTGGGAGTTAAACATAGACTTAAACAGGTTTTTTTCTATAAAAGTGTGATTATGATATTCTATCACCTCGGGCTAATATCCTAGTAAGTATTGACCACTCCATTTAAGATTAAATCAATTTTAATGGATGTTTAATTTGTTTTCATGACCTGCGATGGTTCGACTGAACTCATTAACGAACTGAATTAGTTTATATGCTTATATGTTTTTTATGGAAAGTTCGCGTATTCTCCGATCTGGGATATTTCACGAAATGGTACACTTCATACTGCGAAACGCAACTAACCCGGCTGGTGGCTTGCTTAGTTGTTAGGAATAGGATGTGCATTCGGGGTTCTACTACTATGCTGCGATTGTATCTTGGCGGCATTTCATTGTTTACATGCATGATGAGGTGGCTTTTGTCAGTTGTAAGCATTAGCAAGTTCCAGTTTTTTATCAGCATCAGACGTTTACATTAGTTTCTATAGCCTGCGCCGGTACTGTTTATCATTTTGACAACCCTGCACATCTATCTAAAATACGAGATTGTTTTAAATACTTCGAAGGCAACCCGCGTATTCTTTGATCATGTATCTTCGACGTAATCGTATACTTGACAAATGCAGTACGTTTTCCAAATTTCCTCAAAACAACATCAAAACATTCAAATTCCACAAACGTATATTGCACAGTTTTAATATGCAGCGAACAGCTTTTGATGTCTTTTTAACTATTTAATGTAATTCTGATTAATAGAAGGAGTATTAAAAGGGATTTCCAGGGTCGCAATGGGTACTTGCCGCTGAAAGAAACTCGTAATATTTTGAACGGGGGGCGTCGATTTCCTGGTACCATTTTAATCAATATGGGATTCGCTTCGGAAAAATGTAGCCTGAATTTGAAAGTTGTGTTGCCCATGTAACCCGTCAGCAGGACGGCGAGTTGGTTTTGATATTGCGCATCAACTGAGGGGTAAGGAAATAAAGCACGTTTAGCACTGTATTGAGCAGGCGGCCGAGTTTAATTCTGAGTACCATAGGTCGGTCGCTAAGGCAAACTTGATATTCTGCCGTGTTTTAAAACACAAATAATGTGCAATGAGACGTTTTCGTCATAAATTAGCTTTTATATTGTGGCAGGCATTTAGGCATGTATTCTACATACGTAACGTTACCAAAATACTAAATATGACAATGGGGATGTGTTTTCTGGCAAAACCTGACTGGCTGATAATTAATCTGGTCAACCATGTCAATAATGTTTTTTTTTAATTTCTTGAAGTTTCAACGTATTATGTCGTGCGATTTCTTCCAGAGAGGATTTTTCATTAAAAACTGCGTTATGTTCACTCATTCTATTAGTAGGATTTCCGTAAAGATGTTTTTCCAGTAGATCAACAAAATTAACACAGCCATGTGTTCACAAAATATGAAAGGTCAGCTTTTTCGAAATCACTTATACGAAGGTAATTTTAAACGATATTTACGGTTTGGAATTGTCAAAGAATGCTTATCGTAAGTCGGATTGGATGCATTGTAAGGCTCAACTCCTCCAGACGTGCTTGTGTCCTAAAGAAAACAACAATATTCGTTGCATGCGTAACGGCTTAATTTGAACTTTTTTCGAGTCACCATCGTTTAGTTTGCATTTATATTCAAGCATGTTTGGCTTACCTTAACGTACTCGGAGTACCAAATGAATACTGGAGGCCCGTGTTTGGTGTCCACTTCAACTTTTGTAATTACACCAACATCACTTGGCACTAAGGGATCTATACAGAGGAATGTACATCTGACGCTGACATTTATTTTTAACAACAAGTCATATATTTTCATCGCAAACGAATTAAAACTACATAATTTCAAAATTGACTCTCATTCGTTTATGTGCTTACTTTACTAATCAACATCATTCCGCAAATGCAATCCCACGTTCGCGCGTAACTATTTTTTTCAAAATTAAGAGCTAACAATCGGTGGCACAGATATGAATACGGCAACGTTTGCGTCAAAAAGACTGACCTGTAATCCGCGAACTTCCGCCTACCTCGTTGACAATGACTGCAGACCGTGATTTCGAATTATCACATGGAGAGGCAAATATAATTCCTGAACCGGCTCCCCGGTGCCCACGTAGAATAGCGTACTCCCTGTCTGTCAAAGAAAAATTGTTGGCAAATTAAGCAACGAGAAGCACGACAGTGCATGGAAGTGGTTTTTGCGTTAATGAACCTTTATGTCCTATCTGGGAAAAAAGAGAGCATGTGAAATAAAAGAGCTTACCCCCTAGAGGCTGCCAGCATAATTGACCGACCGTGCAGGGTTTGCCAATCGAACCTTCGGGAACTGAATTATTCCCTATTGTGACGATCTGTAATGCAAAAAGGCGTCTAATATTTCGTCCATTATGGGTTCAACGTAAGATATGCGCATTAACAGGGCTTACCTGCGGTCTCTCCGTAGAAAGATAAAGAATTGTAAATGACGCATTGTATGCTGTTGTAACAGTGTACTCTTTAGTGCCTATGTAGTGTGCAAAAGATGTTGCGCTTAAAAGAACAGCATGCTACTGACTTTTGACTAAACATAGACTTTACTCAAAGACATTTAATGGTATTCTAATAGTTCACATACAAATCCCGCAGGTGACGATAGTAAGGAGAATGCTGGCAATGAGCATTGGCGCTGAAATGCAATAAAATGGAATTTGAGACCGAAAAAAGCATATTTGTGCCAGTGGTCTTAGCGCATAGGTATAACTCACTACGATAGGAACATGGAATGCACGGCAGACGGCTAGGCCTATGTGCTTATATATCTATGTCTATATGATCAACAGTGGGTGTGCAATTAGAACTGTGAAACTCAATAGCATGTGAATGACAAGCATAAGTGGATTGCTAGCATTCTCAGTGAGCACAGTAGCTCTCTTGATGGGAAATGTCCCACAGAAGATCGGTTTAGTGCATTAGCTTGAGAAGACATCTGATAAATCATTGCTCTAGGTTATGCAATATTCCGCGACTGAGGTTTTACAGATAACCCTTTAGGTACACAAAATACTTGGGTGTGTCTTATTTTAAATAGATTGGTCGCCTCTGACAACTTGATAAAAGCAAATCCGACTTTTTGGGGAGGTTTCAGTAGCCAGAGTATCCCAAACAAATAATGTCTCCGACCCAAATAAATTTAGTTGGCAAAAGACGAACTGTTATTCGGCAAGTAGCGAGATTGTGACATGACGCCTAGCTAGACAAAAAACCTCTTTCTTTTTGGAAAACCTTAAGATTTTGTAATTATGTAAATATAGTTGATTGGAGTTTGTGAAAATGATACGTGATGCCGTTATTGTCAAATATCGTTTGTTTGGGTTATTTAACATCATACGGATCTGCAGCTCGACGGGCGGTGAATTTACAGTCAGATGTCCATGACCATAGCGTATAATGTTTAGGACATTCACGGCACGGGATTTGAAAGAGTACATTCAAATCCGTAACTGAACCTATCCACTCCTTACTTTGCGTAATTCTGCGGTACAAAGCAGCTTTTGGAGAAACATAAATATCTATACTGAAGCATGCAACGATGCAATCACTTGATTCTGACGCCTTTGATTAAGGATAGAGGCGCTTCAGTTTGTTCCCCTACATGCAGCACGAAAGAAGCCGAAAACGAAACTGTTTGAGTATCTGTTTGTTGCCAGTGGGTCTCGAAGGCGGCGTAGTCCAAGCCCTCGTCCCTCCAGTCAACTTCTTTCCTTTTTGCTCATTGAGAGAATATCCTATCGCAAGCGCGTCTGAGCGCCATGGGGGGATTGTTATGGAAGTTAGGAAACTTAGTTCTGTCAGTCGCCGTTGCATACATTTCGGTGACAGGTTTTCCATCTGGCCTGCATTTGACCAGAACGGCAATGAGAGGCAACTCTTGTACATTCCCTTCTTCTCTTCTAAGCTAAATGTTGACGCAGTTGCAGTCAAATAGTTCTTGAAAGTCGACTTCTCGGCTGCTCTCACTTATAACGGACGCGTCGTCCACGTATTGGCGACAAAAGTAGGGCTTTGGTTGTTAAAAGCGATTCTTTCAAATCTTGTCAGACCGGTTCCGAAATTCGACCGGATACCTAGGAACCCGTCAGCATCTTTGTTATCCGCTCGCATGTTCTGCCACTAATGTTGTAAGTGATTCTTTTGTCGAACATGAAGGGTAACAGCAAACAGTCAATATTATGACCACTCCTAGTATCGTCGTGGAACGACACGTGCCTAAGCCGGGTGAATAGATGAGAATGATGAACCCGACTCCATGATTTACCACGGAAGACGGGCAGGCGTATGCTGGCCGAGCCGATGTTGGTTTCCGATCTGAGAAACTTCGAAGAAATTAAATATGGGATGTGCGTGATCCCTCAAATCAGGCTTGTGGTTATCTGGTGGTTGCTTCTGGCCCCACCCCTCTAGGCATATTACATTGCTGCTCTTTAGTAGGTTCAACAGTGCATTAAACTAACCAATCATCGATTTGGCATGGGCAGAAATTATGGGTTATCGGGACTGCCGCTCGGTAAAGAGTGTTTGTGTCCGTCCTTTGTAATTGGGGGATCCAGCATGACTGTTACGCCTGTTATGTCTGACGGCAGCGTACCTATATCTTTCCGTATTTTCAGCTTGTTTTTATTGGTCGGCTTTACGCCGTATGTAAGAAGTCAACTTTCTCACTCGCGGTGTGCTTAGCCTCGTCGGTTGCTTTGGTTACTACAAACACGGCGATATATTCTGCCTGTTTAAAGTCGGTCGTACTAAACATGGATTCATGACTCATTTATCTGAGTGATGATTCTCTTAACCGCCCGGACGATGGAGAATGCAACACATGCCCGTTTGCTTGGATCCGCGCAGTATTTTATCACAAATTCTGATCTGGACTCATTTGTCTTAGTTCAAGTGTCCTTTTCATCAGATTGGATAGTCTTCGGTCGAGCGAATCATTAGCAGATTCGCCAAACAGTGTTGCTCACTATGTCTTTATTTATTCAATCAGCACCCTCGACATTTGCTTGCGACAATGTTACATAGCGTGTCAGCCCTACATAGTATTCACGGAGTATTGTATTGTTGGCACGTCGACACCAGGCCTTCATGATCAAGCAATAGGACGGGGCAAGATCTGCTGGAGGCCTGGCCGTCTGACCGCTTGTTCGGTCGTCGTTTTCGATGATCGCCATCGGCGACTTGCGCGTGATTTAGTTTAAAGTGAATGTAGACATGCGCAGTATCTACCACACTCTTTCCACTTTTTCCCCACCTGGACGCGGTGTCAACACAAATTGAAGAAACCCGAAGGAGGGGGCGAGGACGCAGGTGGACGGCAGGGTCGAGCCTGCAACTTGGTCTTCCATTCCACGCCTCCTGGTCCGCACAGCAAACAAAACAAATGGGGGATGGCAGGGTCCCGGTATGAGCGACCGCAGCCCGAAATGCTGGCGCGCAAATCCGATAACGCCCCCCGTGTTGGTCCACCGCACATACCACGAGGGGAATTTGGTGTGCGGGGAGGGGCACGGGTTTCTGACCACCGTCGTTGGCAGGCGCGTTGGAACACCCAACCCACTACCATCACGTGCTACGCTAACGCGGCCCAGGAGCACACTTTTTCACGATGTCGTGTGACGGCGAGGACTCAGCCTTATCGCAAACACCAACCCACCCCTCCAATCTCACGCTCTCACTCTTTGTTCGCCTACTTAAGAACCGCTCACTTGATACGGCACTCTCACGGTCTCTGATGATGGCCTCGTATAGAGGGCCGAAAGCTGAGACGAAAAGATAAACCAATAAAGTGATCGCGCGCATATCTGCCACAACGTTTATTTTAGGGTATTTTTAACCAATAAGGAGCATATGCGCAACGTCGCGTTTTGTTTGCGCCAGTTAAGTGTTTACAAGCGTCAAATTATCACAGATCAGTACTTCGATTCGAATCAAGCACACGAACTCTTTCCAGCCTTTTTACAACAATTCGACTAGCACATCGCTATGAACACCAGTCCAAAGTGGTAATCAACTCGACCGAAATGTATGCATTATCAAGAAATCTCAGCGTTTTTAGACAGTCAGCGACCTCGCAAAAAACAGCTTTCAGACGAGCTGTTACCCTTCGTGAGAGCCCTTTCGAACTGCATGTCACATAGTAAGACGAATACGGTTCACTCTACTTGTCAGTATATTGTCGGCAATAATGTTTGGATGAGGGCGTGCTGGCAGACGAATTTGCTCACATACCGATTTCTGTAATTTCAGGGTTCTAAAACTGAATGTATTTTGTGATCTCTGTGTGCTTCGTTTTGATGTTTTTGTTGTCTGAGAGTTCGTTAACCTTAAATGTGATTTATTATACTCCTGTAGACGCAGTCGAGATACAAATATAACTCAATCCTACATCAGGCTGTGTGCCCCTCTCGCATGTACAACGTCACACGATTCCACACATTTACCGCGCAAAAACATCAATTTACTTGTCGTAACTCAGAATTAGTATTCACTATGTAGACAACATGCGCAGACATCTATGCATGTGCATGACCTGACGTTCGTCGTAGTTATGGAATTGCGTGACATGATTGGAGTGTATAGTCCGTCCAACAACGCATTCGTAAACACAATTTTACATGAGACAATCCGTAGATTAAGCTCAGACCAGGGTTGCATTGCGGTTTTTCGCAATGTGAACATGTGAGCGTTTAGAAAAGACAAATTAAGGGGCACTGATGTGTAAAAATCACGATGCATTATGCTGATGAAATTACATAACTGCTTCTTCATCGGAATTTCGTCGATCTGGTGTTCAATTCGGCAAATTTCCATGTCGAGGGTGGTAGTCAAACTCAGATAACGCCAAAGCGAAGGGACATCAGTCCACAAAGGTTTGTTCCACGAACAACTGAGAGAATTAAATTTTTAATATTGACGTCAAAGCGAAGTTTATGCGAAGAAATATCAAGTATTTAAGCAGTGATATGTATATGATTTTGCAACTTACACATATGGTCACCATAAAAGCTTTATGCAGTGCGTTAAATTGTAGCGGGCAGCGAATGTGAAACTGAAGCCTGTATCGGAAGCACTATGCCACGTAAAGGAGGATGAGTGAAACACTAGGGTTCCAGTTGTTTCACGTAAGCGCATTCAATGTCGTTAATATCGCCGCCCTTTGCATTAATTTGCATTTTAGTTCAAACTCTACTGACAATAAATTACATTGCAAAG
The DNA here is from genome assembly GCA_902702965.1 of Spirometra erinaceieuropaei. NCBI lineage: Eukaryota > Metazoa > Platyhelminthes > Cestoda > Diphyllobothriidea > Diphyllobothriidae > Spirometra > Spirometra erinaceieuropaei. Next base: position 568,840 of record CACRXP010000027.1, read on the forward strand.
CATCAATTTTTTCGCTGTTTAATTTCATTACCAGTGCCGTCGGTAACTTCAGTGAAAATAATCAACTTCGGAATGTTATCCGCGGCTCTGCGTATCATTGCAATACTTCAGTCCGCAAAATATATGTCTGTCTCGGAAATGACGCATACAAGTCTCGTAACGAGTAAAATGGTCTGTTTCGACTGATGGATTGCAACATTGAAGTTAAAAATGCAGTTCATTACATGCCAAGGTGTCCGATGTGGTTATGTAGCCCCACCTGAGGTTATCAAACTCCTGCCACATGTAATATGGAATGGGCGATATTAAGAGTTTTTACAGGTGGGGCCGGGGAACGCACGACCGACTAGAAAAAGCAGTAATATGCAAAAGAAAAGTTATTGAGAATGCGGAGTTCTAATTTGAGTGGTTGAGGAATAGTAGTCCTTAGACCTTACCCTAATCATAACTCTGAATTCGAAACCTGATCCGTAAGTCTAGCATCTTACCCGAACGCCCAAGCCTAACCCTAACTTGAACTTATAATCCTAACCCGAACACTATTTTGGCCATCAGGTGGGTATACATAACCACATCTCACGTGAGAGGGTATTCGGTCGTCATATAAACGGAGTTATCGCACGATGCCGGCGAGGTCAGTGTTTGGAAAAAAACGAATATGTTTGCGCTCGGAGAGTGTCATTCACCTCTTCCATCGGTGACAACTTCGGGTTCTGTGCACAATTAACCCCTCACATCAGATCCCAAATTAAAGGGAGAAGACGGAAGGAACCTGCATGAAGAGTTGTCCTGGCAGGCGGTAGTGGCAACTGGCGAAGCCAGAGCTGGTGTTGACTGCGTCCAGTCGTGCCTGAGAATCCCTGAGCAAGTGATGGCAGCCGCTTTTGTAGACTCGTGGGCCAAGCTCAAGTGGTGGCCAGTCAGTGTGCGTTGCATTTGCCGAGGGGTGTTGTCCTAGTGTCTTAGGTTGCGGTTGCAGGGAGAGGTGCGTTTAAGTGGCCGCATAGACAGCTGCGGCTGTGCGGACGCAGGTATGCCCGAGCTGTTGGTCGTGTGACTTCGGGTCAGCGCGTCTAGAACGGCTCACTGCAAAGGCGTGAATGACCTTGAGGCAGTCAGGTCTTGAACAATGACGCCAGACTGGTCGTGATGGCTGACCGCCACAACAACAAGACAAGCTACCGCGACACTTGCGTATAAGTACTTTACGACTCATAAGTTACCAAGACCATTTATGTATATCTGACTGCGATTAGCGCATAAAGAAGTAATTACAGGCTGTCATAAATGATTAATCAACTTCAGTGAATGTTGCTAGGTGCTCTTTTACTTCCTACGATAACTGCAAGGAGGGATTGTGAGTTTCCGTGTGCGGCGACTGGTATACGTCGTATGCCGGAATTCTGCTGTGTTCCACATCGACTTGCGACAGTCGGAGAGAATGTAGCAGCTAAGAAATTAGGTTAAGTATACCGCTGTAATACACGGGCAAAACCCCGAATTACAGGAATAGACAGAAGTCACCAGAATGAGCGGCTCATTGTTTGCAGAAACCTGAGTTGTCATTTCAGGCGGCAGGGCTCACTGGCTGTTGATTGCTGTGTCCATTTCTGCCCGAGATTTTGTGAGACAGTTGTGGTAACTGCTGAAGTGGCGTACAATTGGTGATCGTCCCATTCACCGAGGGGTGGTGTTCGAATGGCTAATTTCGTGTCCGCAGTGTGCGGCGTTCTCAAATTGCGCATGGACAACCGCGACCCCGTGGACCCATGTGCGTTCTACTTGAAGTCGGTCGAGTTGCTGGATGTCAGCGTGTCAGGAAAAGGCTCGCTGCGAAGTTGAATGACCTAGGTGTGACTGAAACGTGGAGGAGGACGTTTGACTTGACCATGATGGCTGTCCATAACTGCTCGGTGGAGCAGAACTTAGTCAAGTAGCACCCTGTTTACCGCATGATGAACAATTATTGTCATTCTCACATTAAGGACATTTTGGCAAGTAGCCGTATCAACTGGTTTTCCTAAACCTACGGCAAAAACATTGTAAGAGGCGTGAAGAATCAAATAAACCATGTTGACTTAATTGGAGCATTTATTGTTAGAAAGAATCTTTGAATATGCACTTGATTTGAAAATACTGCATGTACGAGAGGATATGGTGAAGGAGAACAAAGTATGGCATAAACTTGCATTTTGATATTATCTGCGAAAAAAAATCATATCTTTTAATTGCCGGCCTCTCCAACAAATGACTGGAACATCTTGCCTTTCCAAAATACCAAACAGACCGTATCGTGCAGTATTTTTATAGAGCCTTCGCTCTATCCCATTCGCTCGTCGGAAGATGGAATGTTTTTTTAAAAAAATAATATACAATAATATCGCAAGCAAGTAATTATACTGTTCTATGAATAAGCAGTTTGTAAGAATGTGTGTACGCCATTTGTCTCACTTAGGGCAAACACAGTGTCTTCTGTCATATGCAGTTGTTAAGAGATAAGCACAAGTTAACCCCCTGTCGTTATTTATTATTTAGATGATCGACGGACCTGGTATTTCTACCAGTATACTGCACAAGTTACGGTCCAGTAAGTGCACGGAAATCCCATATTTCCTCTCCATCCGCTCGCCTTCAATCCTGCTTAAAATCAAACTGGGGAGGACCGTTAAAATGGTATAGATGCTTACCTCATTGCAATTGTCATCGTTTGCTACTGAATATCTGTTAGTAGGCGATATATTATAGTTGAAACAAACCCCATTGTTTTCCATGTGGAGGAAAACTGGGATGCCTCATTCTGGCAAATTTCTGATGCACGATTTCGTTCTACGTCACATCAGCGTCCAATGCTGCCGTCGCACTTCGACATCTAGCGGAATTTTCTGATGACTTTCAAAAAGGCGCCTTAATCTGCCGCTATAACCATGCCAATGGCGGTCACTATGTAATAAGCTTAAACAGAACGCAAAATCTCAATAAAGGAAGTTTGGTCACGCGGCTAGACTTGCATTCAACTATATTTATCGCTTTTGTTTTATATCAGGGTGACGTCACGTCTGTAATTTCAGATGGTTTTTAATAAATATTAGCTTATATTCGCAGTTCAACCGACGAATCTCCATTTAGACACCCGTGTTCGTCAACCGAGCACAAAAACCACCGCCACCTAATGGAACTTTTCTGTTGATGCTACTGAATAGTAAGAATAAAGCGCTAAATCATTAACATTACACTCTATTTCCATTCTTAGCCCCAGCCGCTGGTCATTTTTTAAAACCTAAATTTACTCCATCGTCGAATAAAATAAATAAAGCCGACGTGATTCTGTATCAAAAAAGTAAAAGAAAGAATGTTTTCTAGAAAATATATTTAGATTTTTCAGATTATCGAAAATCAGTGCGTAAAATGCATGCTAAATAAGTAGTCATTTATACCAAGCACGGTCTCTGCAGGAGATTGAAAATGGGTAAACCTTAAAGCAGATATCCTGCCGCGTTCGGAAATCCACACATTATAATACGGGGACCATATCGGGTAAGTAAACTTATGCAGTGGATTTGACCCATATTGTTAACTTTACGATGCACATTAGTAAATGCAGATATATGAGGTATTATGAACGGCTTTTTAACGGTATTTGGAAGTCGCACAATTTGAAATAGAATTAATTTCCTTCTTCGAGTATAACATTTGAAAAAAGACTTAATTATCCACGGAATGAGCACAATAATGAATATTTTGATGCACTTTTTCCACAAAAAATATAATTGGACATTTAGAGGCATCGAGAACCAATAAGAAAACTTCCTGCTTAATAAGTAGTCATTTTTTCCAGAGTGTTGTTTTTCATGCAGCCGGAATGACCTTCATTCTAAAGCCAGAATCTGGAGGTAACTGAATAATTATAGAATTATGTTGCAGGCGGACCAGTTTTACGACCCTACCTCATTTTTTTTTCGAAACGAAAACAGCCTGGAATTTCGGTGGTCATTTCTTGAGTTGGCCTTTCTACTGTTTTTGTTGGCGTTTTTTTATTAAATGAGTTCGCACTTATAATATCATCCAACATTACTGGGACAAATGCATGCTGAATATGTAGTCATTTATAACAGAGCACGGTTTTTACAGGAAATTTAAGTGGAGTGCAATTAAAAGCAGGCATCCTGCTAAAACTGAATATTATCGATACAAACGAAGATGCGAGTTCCAGGAACTAGTTGATCAGAAGAAGAAGAAACGATCGTTGGAACAATGGCTTTATTCGCCTGACGTTTCAGATTTTCTCTTGAATCCATCATCAGAGACAGTTGCAGAAAAGGGTGGCTAGTGTACAGGAAGTCGCAGTATTTATAGGATGCGGTCGCCATGGTACCGCATACCTGCAGCAATTAACCGTGCTCCCTTCATCAAGGATTGTTGCCCGCTGGTGCGATAATTGCTTGATGGCCGGCATGCAAGTTGTTAATTGCTGACATCTCATCACCCGTGTTGGATGCTGGCGTGATGATTGCTCGGCCATCTGGCTCACCGGCTTACGCGTTCCTCGAGTGTTCAATTGCTTTGGCCAGTCTATGCCTCAGGACAGATTATGGAGTGGGAATGTCGTTGCACTTGTTGATAGACTGAAGTCCCGTGAACCATGACTCAAGCAACTCGCGGCTCACGCGATTATCCCCTCTCGCGAGAATTTCGGCCTCATCGAACTTGAATATGTGGCCGGATCACGTCGAATGGGCCGCGACCTGAGTGTTGGCGTCATTTCTGCATACCGCTGCCACGTGTTCGGCGATTTGCGTCCGGAGCAGTCTTCCAGTTTCTACGACGTAGTTACTTTGTCCGCAACTGCACCAGATCTTCTTCTTCTGATCATCTGAATATTATAGGATTATGCCGCAAGATACTAAGTATTACAACCGCGCCCAAGTAATTCTTCCCAGACAAAAACGCATTTCAGAATTTCAGCCAACATTTCATGAGACCGAGCACTCACTGTAAGGCAGTGGCGCTTAGCAGGTGTTGGTGTCACAGGCACCGGTTCGCCAGTGTTCGTATAAGGAACACGTAAGTGACCGACCAGCCCAAAGTGCGAGGTGAATGTGCAGTGACAATGTGGGCAGGCTAGGTCGGGATGTGCTGAGTCGGCTTTGGTGGCGACGTTGCTAGTGATGGGCGCTCTGACTGGTTTAGAGCTGATTAGGTTGATGTGGAAGGTGTGTGATATTGCGACGAATTCTGCTATCGTGAAGATGAAATTGATAGGCTGGACTCATTTAGCGAATAAATGCGCGTAAGCAGTATGAGAAGTAACGGGCGTATGCGACGAATGCTGGTTGTTGCTCCAGGTACTGAAAAACCAGTCCCCGCGCAAGTGACCGATATGGCCCTACTGTGAAGTGATGCATTTCATTTCCTGAGAACAGACTGTGGCCGGGTTCGCTTTGCGGGGGGGTGTGGTGATTGTGATGGCTACTGTTGTGGCTGATGTTACGTTGGGAGCATTTCGATCGATAGTAGGGGTTGCAGTCGTAGTTCTGGTGGTCGTAGCCGCGGACGTTTCTATAGAGATCATGGAGGTGGCGACCGTCGAGAGTAAACGGAGGCGATGAGCATGGGCCCCGTCGCGGACGCCGGGGCAACTGTTGGAGTTTTTTTTGTTGGCGCACTGGGTCCAGACAGGTCCAACGACGGTGATCCACACGCGAATTGTTCATTTACATGGTGTGCATTCGGTCGGGGTCGAATTTTGATGCTGCGTATAATGGACATCTGTGAGCTTCATCTTCGTTTCAGCATCAACGATCTGAGTGGCTTTTCTTCTCCAAGCCAATCTATTTTATATGCAGTCTTCTTCTTCTTCTTCTTCCGCTTAAAGGAATTCTTCAAAGTGTCCTTCATGCTGCGGTTTTGCCTTGTCAGCGATTATTAGTGAAAAAATCTTTTTGATACATCTGATTTGGTCCACGAACATTGTTTACCCTCACAAGGTGGCCGCTCCATCGTAGTTGCAGTTAACTTCGTCTGGCGCGTAAACTGAGAATTACCGTTCGTTACAAAACTTGCGGGTCCGGGATCCTATCATGCCAGCTAAATGTTAATTGTCGGCAGAAACCACTAATGCAGCTTTTATGAATGTCTCTTATAGACTGTCCAGGTCTCCTCAGCATAAATAATTATCATCGAGGTGAGATATTCATACATATTTAGGAGTTGCGTTTGGGGCCATTATGGTTCCATGCGGTGTGCTTAAGCCCACTGAATGCCTTACTGTCTTCGGCTATCCAGTGATGCCCTTCGTTGTGCAGTTTGATGAAGCGTGAGAGGGTGCGGCCTAGGTAGAGGAAGCAGTCGACGGTCTTCTGTTGGGTTTCTATTGACGAGGATGCAAGGATCACTGGATTCAGCGTTCGGCGGCGGCAGGTGTATGACCACCGTCTTGCCCCTGTTAATGCTCGGTCCGAAGTTGGCGCGCCGAGCGGCGAAAAAGTCTGTGCTCTGTTTGATGTCCGACTCGGGCGCGATGTTGGATGCGCAGTCATTCGCAAACAGCAAATCGTATATATTAGTCGTCGAGAAAACACACTGATGCCTTCCTGCGCCGACTGTTGAGAAATTGCCCGTTGTCCTGTAGGCGATGCAAACATCCGGGTGCTAATCGTGGTATGTGTCAATCATTACGAAGGGAAATATGAGACTGAAGAATGTATGGACGAATACACAGTCATAATTCAATCTGTTTATTACTGAAAATGCCTCAGACACGGTCCCATTATCTGTCGCGCGCAAAATTATCTCGTTCTAGAACTGACGTACCATGTTTTTGAATCGCTCAAAATAGCCAAATTTGTACATGGTTTTCCACGATTCTTTGCGAATTTTCTCTTCCAAGGGCTCTTATCGGCAAATAATTCAAACATGGGTCCGCATTTCCTGGCATATCTCTTGTAAATGGCTGACGACGAAGGTCATTTCGGTCGTTCCGTGGCGTCGTCTAACGCTACACAGGCAAATGTCCCCGTTCGTTATGGCCATTGGAACGGTTGATGAAAATGCGTGCAAACATATTTCTGGCGATGATAAGTAGAGAGATTGCTCTGTGGTTATCTCAAAGCTGCCAGGTCAACAAGTGTCTCATCTTCGAAATTTCCAGCGCGTGGTGTCAGGACACTCAAAGCCAAACAGTTGCCGTCAAATAGCAAACTATGACGTGTCAATTCCAAGCCGTTCGAATGCTTGAAATATGCAAACGGGCGCCAGGCCACGTCTCTAATAAACGCAAACGGCAGAGATTATTTGGACAGAAACCAAAACGTATTGAGTAATTTTTTAAAACATCTTGTAGCGCTATCTGGGAAGGGTAATTACTTGCACCTGCATGCTCGTTGGTTGTGCTGTGATTCGAATTCTGTTTGTATGTCGATTGGGTCGGACAATTATATGTAGCCTGAACTATGCAAGCGAACGGAAGGGCCGTGTCATACGGTATGATTGGGAAGAGGGGTTTTAAGGGTGGGGAAAATGGGGAACCCAGCGAAGAGTTTTAACAATGAGTAAAACAGGGTTTAGAAAGTTAATAATTAAATTTGTTTGAGGTGAAAAATGTGTCGAAAATTCAAAAAGTAAGCTGTAACCAATATGAACAAGATAACCAAGGCCAAAGCCATTCCGCTGGAGGTGCCCCAGACGATATTGTCGCGGATGGTGAATTCTAGTGAAATGCCAACGATAAGCAGGGCGGTGGAAAGTGAACCCGAGCAACGGTAAGCATGAATGCAAAATGCGCAGGACATAGAGGACTGAAGCTGTAATTATTAATTTGTTCAATAATTACCAAACGTTTCCCACTTATAGAACACGGACATCAATGAAGAAGCAGAAGGCCGCTCCACAAGCAAATAATGTTTGGAGTTTGGACAGATCCTGGATATTATCCAGTCCCCGTATTAAGTGCAATATTTGCAAGCCAAAGGACTGCTGGCGACGGAAGTTAGATGTCGCTGTCGTAAGCCGATGACATTGCGAATATTGCGGCAGCACACGGACGGGTTTGCCTTCACGTACACGAAAATATTAATATAATTCATTGCGCTGGTGTAACAATGTGGCACCAAAAGGGCACTGAGAACGGGTTCGGTGTTTAAGGATAGTCGCCTGACGTTATCAAAGGAAATGAGAACGGCCGTTGCGTTTTTGGCGGGCACCGGTGTAGTGAGATGCGCAGCTGTGATTGGCAGATGTGTGACTGCGGCAGTCCAATGGTATGACATCTGCCGGGATGTCCGCAGTAAGGCCGTCTTCAAGGAGGCCAAACAATTTGGAGGGCCGGAAGTTGAAGTTCAAGTGGATGAAACACTGATAACGCGCCGTAAGAACAATATCGGACGGTTAAGAAATGAGCACTGGATTTTGGGTTAGGGTCTGCAGGTCGATGACCAATCGCCGGACTACTTGTTGAGGTGTGTTGTAGGAGCGTAAACGACGAATGTAGTAAAGAAGTTTACGAACTTTAATAAATAGGGACTCAATATGGAGGGAAAAAGAAAGATTTGAGGACAAAGTAACGCCGAGATACCTGCAAGAGGATACTTCGTTAGGAAGAATGTCAAAGGAATCAGAGTTAGGAGAGGGCCGCAGACGAAAAATACACTGAACGGATTTTTGGTTGTTAATTAGGAGACAATTTTCCTCCGACCACGCTAGAACATGGTTTAGGCCATTTTTTAGAGACCGGAAGTGTGTCTGACTTTTGAGGGAGAGTCCAAAAACCACATCGTCAGCATACTTGACCAGAAGACAGTCATTAGGGGACCTGAGATCATCAGTGTGGAAGGAGAAAAGGTGAGGGGATAGAATGGAACCTTGAAGAACACCGCAGTCATTGGGAAGGGTCGAAGATGTCCGCTTGCCAGATTGGACAAATTGGGTGCGGAAGGTAAAATAATCGCTCAGCCAAGAGACGACCCTGCCTGAAGAGCCACATGCGGAGATTTTGGAAAGGAGAAGTGGACGCGGGACGGTTTTGAAGGCGGAGGAGTAATCAAGAAAAGCGCACGCATACTCGCAGCAACCCCTGTCTAATGCTTTTAGAGCAGAGTGGACCACAAGAGCGACAGCATCTAAAGTACTCCGTTTATCTTTGTATGCTAATTGTAAGGGGTCGGAAAAACTGGAAGAAAAAGGCTTAATGATACCTAGGGCAACTCTTTCAGCTAGCTTTAGTATTGCAGAGGAGCAGGCAATTGGGCGAAAAGATTTTGGACCAAAGTTAGCAGGCTCTTAGAGATGGGAGTGATTCTCACTGTACGCCAGGCGTCGGGAATCTTGGACTCCATGAAAGACATATTGATTAAGTGCGTTAAAGTAGGGGCTATCTGTGAACTGCAAGATTTGAGAAGAAAAGGCGAGACAACATCCGGTCCGGCAGCTGTTGATCCACGGACCTTTTTAAAGTGTTTCTCTACTGTTGTCAAAGACACGGGCTGGAATGTACTCGGTGATAGGCGAATGTCTTCTAAGGGAAGATGGGAGTCATTGTGACTAAATATAAAATTTTTATTTAGGGAGTCTAAATCTGCATCCACATGCACCAGCGTGTTGCTATGGCCAGTGAGACGCTTAAGAGTTTTCCAAATCCCAGCTGAGGAAGGGGGAAAGGGGGGGGAGTAAGAAGAAGAAAAAAGTTGGCTGACAAACAGGCTACTTAGCCTGTCAATCTCTGTTTTTATTCAGACGGTAGCGTCCTTAACGTTATCACGTAAGCCTAACTTGTAAAGGAGTTCTTTCTTACGTCTTAACGATTTTTAATAGGGGGAAGAATTTCGATCCGGTCGTGCCATAACAGTATCAAAAGGGCAGCAAATATCGAAAATTTAATTTAAAAACGCTGTCAGAGTGGAAAAACAGGATTCAACATTAGAATGTTCAAGAAAAGTGGGGATGGTAAGAGAAACGCAAGTCTGAAGCATGAGAATGTTTTGGGCGGACGTGTTGCGAACCTTAAACTTTCTCTCAGGCTTGGCGAGCAGTGCGCGTTTTGAAGTGGAATAGATTTTTAGAAGGCACTATAAAGTAGAATGGTCAGAACCGAACAATGGAGCCCTGATTTTTACGGAAATAAGCTTGCTGCGGTTAGTCAGAATATGATCAAGAGGGGCATCTGCGCGAGTATTAAAGGAGACAAGATCATCGAAGCCTAAAAAGTAAGGGAACGTAAATTCACGCGATTAAAATCACCTCAAAAGAGAGTAAGATAGTCGCAGGATGATATAGCAAGTTTTTGTGAGAGGAAGTTGAAAAAACGGTTAATGCGCCTTCACAGGAAGAGGGCGAATGTAAATAGTAACAAATATGATGCCTTTAAAATTACTAAACAAACGGGGCTTACATAAAACAGCGATTACATCGATCAAATCATCAGAGTAAGAAAAAGGGGACTTACAGTCTCTACACAAATTTTAATTAACGAAAATGGCTACGCCTCCACCTCTGCCACAAGATAAAGATTTTCTATCTGTTCGAAAGCAGTAGAAGGATGGGGGAGTAATGAGCTGAGAATCAATGTCACTATTAAGCCACGTCTCTTGAAGGCAGACAACTGTGATCTTTTTTCGACAAAAGTAGCTCCAAATCATGGGCTTTTTTGAAAATAGTACGACAGTTAGTCGACAAGAAAGCAGGAATTGACAATTTGTGATTTGGCTGACGTTTGAATGCGAATTGTTAGTCACATCGGTGTTATCTCCGATGCATAGACCGTTGTTGACGAATATTTGATAAATTCAACAGAGAACGATAGCAAATACGACGTATTGGCCGTAAAGTACAACAGTTTGCATCATGGTCGTTCGTAAGTGAAATTGACAATTTAATTCCGTTCAAAAGGGTGCTAGCGTACTGTAGAGACTACCTCATAATCTTAGCTCAGACAAACAAAGGATGCAAAACAGTTCAATATATCGAAGAGAAAAGGCACAATGATGCACAATTAGTAAAAATCCACACGTGAATGGAGAGCTACAAAAAATGGCGGCTCAAATTCAAAAGCAAGCGCCGTAGGGCGGGGAAATGAGCCGTACGGCAGGCAAAGAATGCAAGCGGCAAGCGGCCTTAGTAGACCACACAGGAAGCGGGCGACCGGGTTTAACGTCTATATGGGTATGCCACGAACGGCAAACCTGCGCCGATTAAGTGCATCCACCGCCTACGCGCCTAGCTAACTGGCGCGGTAGCCGCATGGAACGCGATATGGGAGCCCCTCCCCAGCGATCAAATACAACCCGGCAGTTTCGTAAAGGCAGGGGGGTTGGGGGTATTAGCCTGTTAACACGACTGAAGCAGCTTGCAGGTAGAAGTATAATGTAAGGCGCGTTGAATCGCAATCCGCAAAGGTCAAGGATTTCGCCTTTTACTGAAGATTTCCGTGTGGGGGTTGCAATGCAATGTGCTCATATATACAGACTTACAGCGCCTCGTTCTCGGGGCGGTTACAGTGAATAAGAAAGTCATCCTGACGGACTCTGTACGCCAAATAAAGCAAACATAGCTTGAGCAATAACATGAAGGACTTTACTGCATAACCGCCCTTCATTCGCCTAATTGGCAGCTGTAAGTATGAAACCTAATAAAAGCACGCCTACTGATAGGAAGCAAGTACGTCAACAATGTCGACTCATAATCCCAGGCTACTCGCATTTGTCTTGTCTGGAATTGTAATATAAAACTCGTCATGTGCTTGCAATATGAAATTAAAACTCCATGCAACCGATGCAAGGAGAGTTTTCCTAATACATTAAGAAGGATAAGCTAGTGCAGCGAATTAAGTTATTTTTCGATTAATTTCGTCACGCAGACTAAATGACTGACAACTGAGGAAACGAGCTTCATTTTATGTTTCAGTGCGGTGGCCGTTGGGCTAAGATGAAGTAAACAAGTGAGGAAATGGAGATTCGTCGATTGAATGACGAATACAAGCTAATATTAATAACAAGGTGATCTGTAATTCCTTTATTGAGAGTTGATTTCTGACTAAGCTTTGTGGCTGAAATTTTTGCAACCTCTTGGTCAGTGCGGCAGCAATTAGGTGCCTATCTGAAAGCCATCAGCAGATGCCGCTAGAGGATGAAGTGTGGCGGCAGTATTGTACGGGGATGCGACATCGAACCAAATCGTGCAGCAAATTTCCAGAATGAAACACTCCAGTTTTACTCAACATTAAGAACCGTGGAATGTTTTGACTATAATGTATCACCTACTAGCAGAAATTCAGTAGCAACAATAGACGTATTCTACTAAGCAAACAAATATCCTTTTTTCATGGTCGGGCCCCAGTTTGTTTTTAAGTAGGTTTGAAGGCGAGGAGATGGAGAGCAAATATAGGATTTTCCAGCACTTTCTGGACCGCGACTTGTGCACTATATTTGCGCTAAGACCAGGTGCGTCTGATCATTTTGAAATAAATAACGGCAGAATGGTTGCCATATTATTGCATAAAAGCACGCCAACTCGCGACGAGAAGATGGGATAAAGCGAGGACGGCATAAAAATAGTGCATGCTTGGTATTTTGGAATGGAGAGATCTAAAAGAGCCCAACAACTGAAAGGTTTGCTTCTTTGTCTCAGATAATGTCATATTGCAATTTTGCGCCTCTTCAGTGCGTCCTACTTCACCACTTAATAAGGTGCCCTTATATCCTCTTGGACATGCAGAGTTTTCAAAATCATGTTTATATTAAAATTGTGCTTCTAACAGTAAATGCCCCAGTAAAGTCAACTTGCCTTAGGTTCATCAAAACCAGTTTACTTTGCCACATACAAAAATGTTATTACTATACGCGGTAAACAGGGTGCTACTTGATTGAGTTCTACTTAATCGAGAAGTTGCGGACGGTCATCATGGCCAAGTCAGACGTCCTTCTTCACGTCGCAGTCACAACAAGGTCGTGCACCTTCGCTGCGATCTTCTCCAGACACGCTAACATCCAACAATTCGACCGACTTCACGTCGAGCACTTATGCGTCGCAGCTGTTCCTGCGCCGCTTGAGAGTGCCCTATCCTGCGGACAAGGCATTAACCATTCGAACACCACCCCTCGGTGAATGGAACGCACACCAATTGTACGCCACATGAACCTGTCACCTTCAAACCTACAAAAGGCAGTTACCACAACCGTCTTACGAAATCGCAGGCAGAAATGGACAGAGTAGACAACAGACCGCGAGCCCTGCCGCCTGAGATGTCAACTCAGGTTTCTGTATACAATGAACCCCTCAATCTGGTGACTTATGTCTTTCCTTGCAATTCGGGGTTTGACCTGGGTATTAAAGAGCTATACGTAAACCCAGTTCCTAGCTGCAACAGACTATCCGATTGTCCCAAGTAGATGTGAAACACAGCAGAATTACGGCACACGGAAACTTAGAATTCTTTCTTACTGTTTCCATAGGAAGCGAAAGAGCATCTAACAAAATTCACTGGATTTGCTTAATATGTTTTTGCAGCTAGTAATTATTTTTTTCGCGTTAATCGAGCCAGTGCCAATGTTGTTGTCCCTCGTGTGTGCTGTTTCTGCTACCGTCTATATTCCCTCCGCTGGGACATTCTGCGCGTTACTGTTAAATTGTATAATTTCCTATTCATGAGATGTTTTATTTCAAAATATTCCATCACAATGAAACGAATAAAAAATAAAATATTTTCTGTTGCAACATACAGAAAATTAATGGTAATTTATTTTTTATGAAGATGATTTGGTTATTTTTCATTAATTGAAATCAGCATGCGTAAAGCAGTGCGGGATGGCGTGCAAGCCATTTCTGGCCCTACTCGTTGGGACGAATATATGCGACCCCGTATACCTTACTGAATGTCGACCAGCCAAATTGCACATAGTTTTATACAGAACTGCGTTGTTGTTGTTTACTGTCTCCAGATAAAGCGCAAAGTTTAGAAAAAATGCATAGTGGTTTTTTTAAGCGCATTTTTTACGTATCGACAAGGCAGCTGAGGTTTCAAGTAGTTCGTAGTAAACGTGATAAGAAAGTCATGTTTGCCACGGGTAATATACCAATAGAGGAGCGATTCTTAGTATGTTTAAGTGATCTTTTTGACAAAATTAGCCTCCACCGTTGGAAATGACCAAGGTTTTCAAACTAAAATCCGCTTTGCCATCTCTGACCAACTTTAGCCGGAACAGAACTTTGGCATATATGGACGGGCGTATGGGTGTTCATTTCATTCTGTTTTCACTTTATTTTCATTGGTTATTGGAAACTGTACCTGGGTCCGTTCGCGTGTATCTGGTCTGTTTCATCATTCATGTTTTCCGCAGTCGTACACAGTACGAAGAAGAGGTTGATGTGCTATCTTTCTCAAAGAAGGACAAAACGTCATATTTTTGAAGTTTGAAGGACTCTTTACAGAATGGGCTTATTCATGACGGCCGCGTTTTCCAAGCCTATCTCACTGAGTAAACTCATAGCCGGTGACTGACAGACTTCCGTAGCAACCACCGAACTTCTATGTCCCTGCTTATTTTGTTAAAACGGCGAGAAAATGGCAAGATATCGAGAGATAGGCGCGGCCATGTACGCGAGGGGCTCTTTGTATCCAAGTAAAACCATCAAAAATGTCAAATAAACTTCGCGACCTTTCCTAACGTACCGCCGCTCTAAAAAACGCCTTATAGACACAGGCATATTCGGCCAGATTTGCAAGAGAGCCATTTGAAAAAAACTAATGAAATTGAATACTTTTTATCGCGTAGGATTTTCTGCAAGGATTTACTTATGCCGGCGGCCGGTAAAAAGGCCCTCCTGAAGACTAAGGTTCTACATCACTGCTGAGGCGTGCAAACCCGCAATCGTGAAACGATTGTTGGTAGTTTGTCAAAAAAGGAACATGCGTCATCGCAATTTTCGCAAGTGCGAGGAGATCAAGGACGACATCACAATGGCTGAGTTGCCGCATTGTGATGGACAAGGCAGATCAAGTTGACTCTGGGGTGGGGTAGTCGCAGTTTACGGCGACACCCCTTTCAAATTTCATCAGTTCTCACTCCGAGTCAGGGTTTTAAGCCTCACTGAATGCAATAGGAAGTCGTGCATCCCTGTTGAACCAGATTGTGGTAACAGTAGCCAGTAGCATGTCAAGCAGTTCCTGTACACGCTGTAGGAGCAAACACGGACCGAGCGACGGGCTCTACTTGCACCCTATAACAAACAAAGACAAGCGTGAATGGACCAGAACCATAGGTCAGGTATTGTAATAGGTGAAAGTGTTTCCAGCATATTTAATATTCCTGATTACAACCGACAGGGCGTCGAGCTCGAAGCTTATACGTTAGGGCATTTGACTTTTAACCTACAGAAGGCGGGTTCAAAACTCTAGGGGTGCCCCTGTTGGGGTATTTCTGCTGTTGTTGCCGGCGAAACATCCTGGATTAGGGAGGTGCGGCTTTGGTCGTGCCAGACACCTACGCCCCCCACCCACAATTACGGTCGTCCAACCTATGTCTTGACGTTGGGTCGAGGTGGCGAGTAGGGAAGAGAGAGCGCGATAGATGCCGCGCAAACCTACTATTACTAGCAACTGACTCACGCACAAGTCAGCATCCCTGCTCTTCCTTGCTCTGGAGCACCCGGAGGACATCGTCGAAGTCGACGTTCGAACTTTCGGGTATGGCCGACTGGGTGCAACTTACAAGCCAGGCATGTCCACTCCAGTCCCACCCAACAGTTATGCAGCCTAAACATGTGCAAATCCACGTTTCGAAGTTGGTCAGAAACCAACGTCTGCTACCTGCGGGGCATTCCTCGACCCACTGAGCAGCTACAGGATAACTTCCGCGTGAACGCTTAATCTGATTAATCATTTTAATAGCAATATAAATACGCAGGCCTGAAGAAAATTTATCGAAATTGTCTTCTGAATTATATCCTTGCACATTTTGCTACTTACTGGAGCCACCGTTATCTACGCTGCAATCTGTTCTTGCACCATTAGTACAAATAACTGGATAGGACATAGAAGTTTGGTGTGTGTCCCCCAATTATCCTCATATTCTTGTCTACTTTCTGCAATTAGGTAGTGTGCATTTCGTAGCAAAACTATTTGATTTACATTGTCCTGCTCCCGCGCTTTCGCATAGGGGGCCCCACCAAAACGCGTAGGTCTCAACGTATTTAAGTGATCGATAGCCAGACGGTCGAAGCGCATCCCGTTATTTAAATGCTTAACTTACGCATTCGTTGCGACGTAAATCTCAGTCATATGTGGGCTTTCTGTGGGCCTCCAGTACTGTCATCTGGTCGGTGATAGTTGACGATTGTCAGCCTACCGTGTCATGCCGCAATTGTCCTTATCGCTAGATAAAGTATAAATAGACTACAGTCAATCATGTCGATAACTGCAGCCCGTGGATCAGCGGTTAGGATTGTTAAACTTCAAACTAGTAGGTTTCGGGACCGGAGCTCAGGTGTTCCACACCTCGGGATCGTATATGTCCGGAATGGCCATTGCAGTCTCTCTAGGCATTGACGATAATGCAATTCCGCATATATATGCATATAGTGGAAGATGGGCATCGCGTAAATATAATTCGATGACAAATGTGTTATTTTGGTAATAGGACAAAACGCTATTTTGTACATTCCCGACACTGTTTCACCAACACATCGTCTGACGTGAAGAAGGCGCTAAAACGGGTAACAGTTATGTTTTTGAAGACGTCATCACAATCGTAGAGCACAGGACCAAACAACCACACCGGACGTAAGAAGGCCGCACGGAGATAGCCCGACGCTGAGCTTACTCGGTGAGGAAGAACAAGAACCGCCAGACCGACCGCCCGACTAAAGTCCAATCAGCTCCCCTCGACGGAGTGGTGACTCACAAAGCACACAGGCAAAACGCCCGTTAACCATCTCCCGAGAGGGAGGGAAAAATAGATCAGCATGAGGTTGGCCGACACAACTGCCACTTTAAATTAAATTTCTGATCGATTAAGTGCATGTTACGCTTTGACAATGAAGAGCCGACCTATCTCTTTGAAACGTCAGCACTTAAATAAACCTCTTCCGTAGAGCCTGCCTTCGTCTTCAAATAATCAACCCGGATATCTCAAGTTTGCCAATCTGAACAGTTAAGTGTGCCTGAAAAATCGATATAACCTTATCATTGCAGTACATGGTTTGATTCTGTGGGCTGACACTAAGTTGCGATTAACTTTAATCATTTCCACATTTGTTTGAGATTTTCGAACATGGCGTCTAGATCGATGGGCCCATTAACACATGAGTCATCAGACTAAATGGCCTATATATATTCTCAGCATTGATTATATAGTAAGGAATCGACAATAAATGTTTTATCTCAAGCAAACGTGTGTCAAATTTCTAGAATACGCAGCGACTTGGGATAAGTAGTCTCACGTCTTCACAGCAAACTAGTGTTCCTGTTGGCGTGCAGAGGTGGATATATCGGGTTGACTAGAATATACCGCCATACAGGTACTCCAGTCAGCACTGAAGTCGACTTCGTTTTTATCCAAATAGTCAACGCTATTCTTAGTTTGTAAAAGCTAGATGCGTAGCGTAGTCGTTATATTTTAACCACTTGTATTCCATGCCTTGCCAGGTTTCTTTCAGAGATTTCAGACATATTTCTTGATTGGCGTATCGATCTGGACGTAATGAACAAAATTCGTAGAGATAAATGGACAAGATGATGTTAGCCTACACCAGTGAACCTTTCGCAGCATTGACAAAAGCAATATTGATTATTTATGCACGTTTTGCCTTTAACTACAATCTTCGGGCTCCAGGACGTAAGACCGAAAACCCATTCCCACGAGAGGAAACGTCGGCAGTTTGTCTGCGGATCTGGTGCAGTTGCGAACAAGGCAACTTCACTGAAGACACTGGGAGATTACTCCGATCTAAAATGGCCGAACACGCAACGGCGGTGAGACGGAATGACCCTATCACGCAGACAGCGGCTATCTCGAAGGCACTCAACGATTTCTTCAAGATTTACTGTGGCCGAAATTCTCACAAGAGGTAACCGACGGGTGAGTTGAGAGCTGTTTGAGTCATGTTTCCTTGGCTAGCATTTAATCAATAAGCGCAGTGTCCTTCGTCATCCGTATTCTAAGCTGCGATTTTGCGTAAACAAAAATTAATTGTCAGACTTCAGAGAGAGCGATTGAGCAGAAGGCAACGTGATAGTGAATAAAACTGCCGAGTAATCGACACGCCAGTAATTGACGGCCGTGAGGAAATCACGGTTATTATTGATTCAGGCACGGAGCGACAGTCAGTCGATTAACACGAGACTACCAAATAGAGTAGGCATGTGGTTTTCAGTAGACGCGACCTGAAAATACTGCGCTGCTTGTGCACTTGTCAGCCTTTTCTGCAACTGCTTCTTCTGGTGGGTTCGAGTGAGAATCCGCGACGTAAAATCAATAAACTCCTTGTTCCAGAGATCGCAACTTCTTCTTCTTCTTCTTCTGAAGGCCGTGTGCATCCAACTGGGTCTGTTGCGTTCAGTTAGGCATACAGATGACGTTCCTGCAGTCATTGGGCGACTATCGATAAAAAAGGCTTTGGGGTGGTTAGGGAAGCCTGTGTGGTTCACGCTGGAAGTTCTACGGTGATGCAGTAGGCCTGTTGAATCGTCGATGCCCTTAGCCTCCTGTTCATTAGCTGAACATGTCAATATCATCATACATGAACAAAGGATGCTACATTCAATGTGTTATAGTTTATCTCTTAGTTGTAGAACCGCATCTTTATACCTGTTAGGATATTAAATTTGCATAATCAGGCAAATGCTGATTTTAAATAAAGAGTTGTCAAAGACATTTTTCCTGTCACATAATGTGGTGAAAAAGAAACGTTTTTAAGGATTTTAACTGCCTTAGGGAGTATCAACATTCATCGTTTGCACGCCACCAGGGTGATGTGGCCGGCGTCTTATGATCAATGAGCAGGGGAGCGTGGTGGATATGGACTGAGTTATGTATGAAAGTCAGGTACATGGAGTACACATCACTGTTTTACAGGGATTGGGGCGGTGTGCAATACCCATAATGGGCCTGCATTTGCCACGGTTGCCAAGGTTGTAGCTTGCATTCGTTGTTGTGTGCCTTTAGAGAAGTTTGCTGGTTTCCGATAGACAAACTGAAAGGCTTTTTTGGCATCTATTTGGTCCCACTTGTGACATGTCGGCAGGTTACCTCTCTTCTCTGCACTCACCACGCTCCGTAAGTCTAGATGTTGTTAAGCATAGGTTGCCTTTAGCGGACCCTTCATTGTCGTCAAGAACTCTAGTAGCCTCATATGGTTGAGTTCTAGTTGTTCACTTATCATCACTGTAGAAATAATCTATGCAGTTTCGCTTTAATCTAAGTATTTATGGTGAAATAGTTTCCCCAATTGGAGTGGCGTATATGTGTGCAAGGAAGCAAGACATTACTGTGCAAATTTATGCAACTAGGCGTTTTGCGATTATAAAACGGTAATAATTGATATCTCTGTCTGTAATGACGAATCCTAAACGCTGTTTTCCGTCGATTAACCGGCGGAATTTATGAAGGGTATTTCTGTTTAATGCTGACCTACCAAAAAGATGTTGCCTGACACAGTGCAAACACAGCTAAAAAAAAATTAACATGCAGTAGGTAACTGCCTACTGCGTGGCGTGTTGAAAACGACGACAATTGAGCCCACAGCCTGCGTTTTAGCCAAATAAAACTGTATCAGTTGACGACAATGCAATAATCGGCAGTCGTTAAGCCTTCGTAAAGGGACGTTGAGTTAATGTGCAGCTATGCAACGCATCTCCTGTCAATAGAGACGACATATTTAATGTTAGACTCTAAATAGCATTCCGAACGCCAAATTGGTTATTAATTGTAAGCAAGAAATCATATTCGGCGATTGTGCAGAATATGCAGTGGATCTGCTATCTTACAAAATGATGACAGACATTTTAAAATGTGTTTTAAATTCGAGAATAATCATTAATTCATATTAACCCAACTTTGAAAAACTCGGCGCCTTGGTGGGATTCGAACCCACGCAGTAAGGGGAAGGCTTTAGCGCAGCCAACGCTCTAACCACCTGTGCCACGAGGCCCCGCCGGACGACGCGAGTTTAATCACATTTGGGTCAAGTTACCCGCCCAACCTACTTCAACGTCTGGAATCCACCAAATCTGATACAGTAAGTTGACTGCCCAAGCAGGATTTCCAAAGTAATTCACCTAGAATCCACCAGATGACTACCAGGCTCGCGTAACTCATTGATATTTTGGCAGATTCTGAATAATTCATATTGACCCAACTGTGAAAAACTCGGCGCCTTGGTGGGATTCTAACCCACGCAGTAAGGGGAAGGCTTTAGCGCAGCCAACGCTCTAACCACCTGAGCTACGAGGCCCCGCCGGACGACGCGAGTTTAATCACATTTATCAATGAGTTACGCGAGCCTGGTAGTCATCTGGTGGATTCTAGTTGAATTACTTTGGAAATCCTGCTTGGGCAGTCAAGTTACTGTATCAGATTTGGTGGATTCCAGACGTTGCAGTAGGTTGGGCGGGTAACTTGACCCAAATGTGATTAAACTCGCGTCGTCCGGCGGGGCCTCGTAGCTCAGGTGGTTAGAGCGTTGGCTGCGCTAAAGCCTTCCCCTTACTGCGTGGGTTAGAATCCCACCAAGGCGCCGAGTTTTTCACAGTTTGGTCAATATAAATTATTCAAAATCTGCCAAAATATCAATGAATAATCATTAAGTAAATTTCCCGCACCAATTACCGTGTCGCATAAAGTAAAACCTACCAGTCACGCTGGGATGCTGACTTTCAAGTACTCCGAAAAAATGGCTGATCGAGTAGCGTCGACCACTTTATTGTGATTTGAAACCCTCATAAGTCCAACTATATTTAATAGTAAACACGCACATAATAGTCTTTTATACTCATTACGTAGACAAATACGTCACTTGCAAAATCTATTCTTAAATAAACGCGATTTCGGTTATGGAAAATGTTGTCAATTCCCGAATAATTTCAAGCTTTACCCGTATTTCTTTTTTACTCTGGGTTTCTAAACTACATACTTTTAGAACTTGGCCATATAGCTTTCGCGAAATTTTGTAGTAGATGCGGACCACGCTGTTCCCTTTATAGGCAGATTTTAAAATGAACTGAAGAGATGCTGTACGACTGGAAATTTCGTGATCTTAACTTCTTACAATGCCATCCTGCCCAAAACCAAAAAATAATCTTTTATTAAGAATAAAATCTGAAGAAGCGGTAATTTCATTCCAATTGATTAACGAGGGGAATATTTTTCGCATCACATCTATGACTGATGTTTAAATTAATTACGGTGTCAGAGATAATCGAAAAAGCATTCACACTAAGCAAGCAGACCTTTTCAAGAAATATCGTTTACGCAATCGGTCGGTTAAGAGCGCGTTTGCAAGCCAGCATCCTGATGTAATTGCACCGTCTTGGTAAAAGCTGACACTGTAATTAACCTGACAACACTACTGAACAATCATTTTGAGTTGAAAACGCATTGTAGAATTTCGGCTATCGTTTTTTGAAGTATCACATCTGCTAGAAAGCTGGCAGGATTTTCTGAACGTGCAAGTTGTCGGTCGGCTCATGTGCAAGGAGGTGTATTCAATTTACGCCTTGTACCACTGCAGCGGTTAATAATTCTGAAATAGGTTATGGGTCACTAGGAGAAAAGGCCAACATTACGTCCACTAATGTAACTAAGCATTTTTGGCGTAGTCCTGAACTCACAAGGAAATGACGAAATTACACAAAGAGTCACACTTCCAGGCAGATGCTGAATGATAACTGTTAGATCGGAGCGCACTGTCTGTCAATGCCCTCCGCATACAGTGCCTACGAAGTTCCGCCAATAGTTGAGGTTTGAACATTACAAAAGTTAATTCGGTATATTTGCATGAGTAGATAGCATATGACAGGCTCCTGCAATGTGAGGATTTAGTAGAAAGTGCACATCGCTGGCACAGCTAAAATGTCTCATTGACCTCCTGTAGGCTGAAGTTTACTATTACCATATATTTCCACATTATATTCACACAAAAGAGACATTTAATCAGGTTAGCAGGCAAACGGAGTATATAAGAGCAATACTGTGGGCAAAGTGAACAAAAAGCCCTGAATAGAAGTTCATATTTTGGAAATATATAAATAGTCAAAGGAGCGTATTCCGCTCGACCTAGCGGTATCTGGGAATTGTAGCAATTCTTCGTGATGGCTTTCAGTTTTAACTCGGTCCAGTGAATAAACAAGGCGTTTTACGGTAAGGCTCATGACCTACTGACTTAATGAAAAGCAGTCCGCAAATCCTTATTTGTTTGCAGCCGCATAATAGAAGTTTCGGTACATGTTTAAGCATTCACTGCATCCAGACGTAGCAGCGGTGTGCTAATAGTGTGCGCCCGCCAATCTTCTATCTCAGGTGCCTACTGGTGCTGAGGAGTAGAAGCCAGCTTGTGCGGATGCTGACAGGATGTCGTGTTGCCCATGATGGGGATGGCCGTGTGTCAACGGCCAGTCGCGGCTATCGACCGCCAAAACGGAGCCCGAGAACGGGAGCGCTGGACCGGCCGCGGCACGTCTCATATAGACTTCGGTTTCTGCAAAATCCTGAACTATGCTGCCGCCAGCAAATAAGCATGCCATGCTTTTTCCATTCTTCCAGGTGAGATTTTTTCACTTGACTACATGTGTGGTAACGTACATTACGTAAAATCCTTACCACAGCTTAACTGAGTAAAACATATGGTTTTTGCTTGTACTCTTTTGGAAATTAAGGCGTAGTTGAATATTGAATTTAAATAGCACGACCCACTTTATCACTGTAAATGATGAATTGTTGGACTATATAGTTTTTTAAAAATTCCACAGTTGGGTAAACATGAATTATTCAAAATCTGCCAAAACATCAATGAATTGCGTGAGCGTGGTAGTCATCAGGTGGATTCTACATGAATTAATTAAGAAATTCTGCTTGAACAATCAACTTACTATATCAGATTTGGTGGATTCCAGACGTTGCAGTAGGTTGGGCGGGTAACGTGACCCAAATGTGATTAAACTCGCGTCGTCCGGCGGGGCCTCGTGGCTCCGTTGGTTAGAGCGTTGGCTGCGCGTGTGTTCGAATCCCACCAGGGCGCCGAGTTTTTCAAAGTTGGGTCAATATAAATAATAAGACTGTTACTCGATGATCTTTTAAGGACAAAGTTTATTCTAGATTCAACACAAAATTCATTAGAGGAGACGCTATCTCTGGCTCTAACGACATATTTCGATAGGTTTGATGAACACGAGTGCCCATGGAGAAGCTAAAATTACGTTTTAAAATACGTTCTGTGTAGTCGCACACAGGGCAAGTTGGGCAAGTCCACTCCTTGGCGTTTCTTTTCAAAATTTCCAATTCGGCAATGCGCATCCGCTCGTGTAGTGGTTATCCGGATTTCACAACACGCGCCTTTACATCCGCCGACAATTTACATATAATTTCCTCAATGCAGCTTTGATGGTCCTCTGATATACTGTCTTATGCATGTTCGGTCCAAATTAATTTCGACAGAACACGTCGTGCACACTAAAGCAATTAAATATATTTCGAAATGGCCATTGCTATTAAGAACAAATAGTTTGCTAATTAAAACGTATGCGATGGTGAATAATATCTTAGAATAGACTGAGAGATATTGAAGAACAACTCCAACTTTTCTGTTCAGTAAAGCAGCGGAACAACGTTAAATGAATAAAGGCGACAAAAGAACACCAACACACGTCAGACGCTTACAAAACGAGGACCTATCAGCCTTTCGCAAGTGATTTTCCCACTCATCTGGTCTGGTAGAAATTAAAGTTTAAAAAAAACTCAATTTAATTCAATCTGTATGTGACAGGCTCCTGAAATGTGAGGGCACTCAGTAAAGCAGTGCTCTGAAACAGCGAACTGCGCATAAGTGTGCACGTGTTCATCGGTCCCGTTACAGGGCGTGATTATGCTGCATACCTGTTGAACGAAACTGAAGCGGGCATTTATGCCTTATTGTCCTAAATCAACCAGTCATACAGGATAGTTTGACAGTCCTGCCCTACGACGTCCCCATGTGCTCCACAGCAAGGTGATGCAATGTGATTTGCGCACGATTTAGTTTATAGTGGGTGTACACTTGCGGAGCATTTCCCGCACTCTCTCCTCTCTCTGCTACCTAGACTCGGTGTCAATACATATTCAAGATCTCCGGAGGCGGAGGAGGGTGCAGGTGGGATAGCACAGTTGAGCCACAACCTTGGCGCTCCAGTTGACACTCCCTGGTCGACACAGCAAATGACCAGACTTTTAGACAACAGCAACATGGGGTGGCGGGATCCCAGTGTGAGCGACCACGCCGGCAACTGGGTCTGTCACTGCATCCCACCCCAAAAAAGGTGTGTATTGCGACAACGCCCGCCAGAATCCGCTATTATCCCTGTGTCTTAGTTCAGCGTATCTACCGCGTGACACATTTTGGGGGGGGGGGTTGGGGGCTAACCAACCATACCCAACCCCAGTTTCGTAACCCCTGAGACTCGAACCCACATTCTGTTCGTTAGAATCCCGACGCCCAACCTTCCGAGCTACGAGATCGTTACCCTCTCAGTTTCCTTTTTGAAATATAAATTATGATGGCGACTTCTTCACAAATCGCGTTACTGGACCTGCTCTTCCCGTCCGCTTACCCTTGCCGTTGTCTGTTATCTCAATTATCATATATAAGTAATCTCACTAAAGGCCAAGTAGGGACCGTAGCTGGTTGAGTGTGTACTACCAAACACATGCATAATTACCGGTTGACTGGAGACTGTCGGCCTGAAACATACGGAAGATAAATCGATGAGATATTACGATGCAAATATCGCTACGGCTGTCAATGCTAGAAATAATAAGTAGCTACTTATAAATACGAACTTAAGTGAAAGGTGTTTAAATGTGGAAGGGGCAGCGCCATAAACTGCGACAACCACATCCCAGTGACAACTCAGTCTGATTCGTCGATCGGAATACGACTAATACCAGAGTCTGCACAAATTTATTTTCGGTTGCATTTTCAACACGCTGATGGTGTAATTTAAACAGAACGCAGAAAACCAGTATTCTATTTCTTTTGTCCTGCCAAAGGACTATCTTCGGCAAACTTGACCGAATATGCCTATTCCCAAAATGCGTTTAATGCTGCAACGAAATATCAAGTCAATTTTGAAGTTCATGTACCATTTTGGACGGCTGTGATTGGCCGCAGAGCACACAAAATCCATCGAGTTCATGGCTGTTTGTTTTTGGCAATTACGGCGCCGTGCCAACCTTTGGCTATTTTTCCTTTTTCCTGCTATTTTGTGAAATTGGGAGGAATGTCGGGAAGTGGTAGCCGCTACGAAAGTCTGCATGTCGCCGGTTATGTACCTACACTGTGGGACAGTCGATACAGGTCACTGCCATCATGCATTCGTTTATTTTTAAAGGCATTTGCATATTTCTCATCCACGAAATGGTGACATTCCTTCGGATGGGAGGCCAACCTCTTTCTTGTTTGCGTGTAATACTCATCTAGGGTCTGCGTTGGCCACAGAGGGCAGACTGCCTGTGTTAACGCCTTATGAAAACTTAACACTAAATTAAATGGCCGAATGGCCACTGCTTCGGTTGTAGCTAGCATCCTTTGGAAACGACGTTTGAAGAGTTTCCTTGTGTACGATTGACAAACCGATGTACTTCCTCGGTACCGACTCGATGATCCGCACCGAGACCAAGTGTCAAAATAGAACTCGAAATCAGATCTGCTTTCACTCCCGCCTAGCCAGGCCGACATGTGTTCGCGTACCGTCTTTCCCAGGCGTATCATTGTAAGACCAATCACCCCGCTCTACAGTAGCAAGTGAAGGAAGAAATACGCATCCATACGGCCAGCGTAGGTTGGGAAAATTTGTGAAATAGGCACGCGCAAATTTGCCAGAGAGAGGCACTGTTGATCGCTGTCTCCAGAAGTCGTTTAACTAGTTTGCTTGCTGCGTCCCTCAGAAAACGCTGAATCCTCAAGAGCAACATGGTGATATTCGCAGAACGCAAACGGATATTTACCTTCACCACTTACTGAATATTAGTGGACTTCAAACCGTCCATGGTCGTCGTGATGTCAGTTGCCAGTATGCAGCAGTGAATATGCACGGGTAAGGAAAGACGGGTTAGAAAATTTCAAACTACTTGGACAATCCAGGTGGCTCTTTTATCTGCATTCTCATTGGCTGCACGCATTGGTCTAAAATGTTCTGAGCATAAGAGACCGGATTTAACTTTCAACGCCTCAAGACGGCCCGCAACGTCGTAGAATGTCTGCTTTCTTATTTGAGGTGGATGCGTAGAACAAAAATCCAGGGGTTCCTTCATTTCAAATATCGGTTAGTTTTTGTCTTTTAAATTCCTAGGAAATAACCTAATCTACCAGAGCCAACATGGCATTGCATAACGAATAAAGAACGTTTCCAATACTATTTTTTGAAAGTCTTTATATTTTGCTATATACTAAGGGTCTGCATAAAGAAACACCGTTGTTTTTCCGATACTTCACTTTTCATAGGATTTCTGCAAGTTAGCAAATATTTTGCCTATTCAGTAAGTCGACTTGAACTGCCATCTCCCCTGAAACATTAAAATAAGCTACCCGCGCGCTACAAATCGTTTGTTTGTATACCTGCACTATTTTAACTCCTAGGCCATCTGATCAGAAAAATCGTTAGGTTGACAATTTACACTAAGCATATTCTGAGATGAGATAAGGCGTATAACCGCCAGTAACCAAGTGGGCTATTTCTTCAGCCTCAAGGGTGCACCATGTTGAGTAGGAAAATATAGTTGATCACCCCGGCTGTCCTTGGTCAGTGTGAAATGCTGACGCGGAGTATGCAGCCGGCAACCCAATGCGTATTTTTAATTTTGCCATATATACGGACATTAATCCTTACGCAATTTCGGATATCCGTAAAGCAGTTAAATCGGGCCGTGTTGACAAGAGCTAATGTTGACCGACTCGATCGCATGCCGCCCTATCGCGCTGCCCACACGGCGCTCGCGTGCTCATATCACGCCAGCTACCGGTAGGATTAGAGTGGTGTCCAGGCTCTCTGGTGGTTTAGAACTCTAGCCGACATGGTAAAAGTTCAAGGTCATGATCTGATTGGTTCAATTAGGGCCGCGGCTGCGCACGTGTCTATGTACCATTTATTGCCTGATTTTTGCAGTTAGGACCCAGCAGATCCTTTTTTAGTTCTTCCGCCCTTGCTGTTGAGTTCTCATTTGAGTATATGATTGAAGAGATCTGAAAAATGGCTAGTAGCTGACCCTTACGGTTTTGAGGAATAGCACTACCGGTAAAGACAAGGGAAGCTGGAATGGCCCCTTGTGGTTTATGAGCGTACGTCAGCCAGTCTTACCGAAACCTACTATTGGTGGCACCTGTGGCCTTCTGATCGCCAGAAGTATATGTAATATAGCATTCGTATAAACTATGTTTTAAGCACAGTTGCCAGCTAGGCAGAACATCTGAGATGACACGGGTGTCTGTCGCACCGCGGTGTCTCTCGTGCGGACTTACGTTGACAGCGATAGCAGCCTGGAATTCGGCCAATCGCAGCTCTCCAAAAGGGCTAATCAATTTCATGGCTCAATCAGACATGTCCTCGCTCATAGCACTGTGTGAACTCCTGACGCCGTACGTGTGCCCTTGTCCGACCGCAAACCTGTCTCGACCAGCTCACCAGTCATTATGTGTGGAATACAATGGTCTCTCAACTGATGTCCAACTTCTTTTTCTTCTGTGGACTGCGCCTAAATGTCGTGCTGACTAATGTCTGTCTGTGATTTAAGTTGCCGTGATATATTTTCAAAAGAAACCAAAGGCACATGTAAGTGAAGGGGGTATATCGAACGCATAGCCACATTTTCATGCCTGACTGACTTCTCTTATTCAAGTGTGACGCTAACAATAGTGATTGACTAGGTCCCGTAAGTCATTTCAAATAGAAACTCTGGCCGAACGGCCAAAAATCGTCGTTTACTGCAAAATATCTTGGTCCGAAAAGCCCTAGAATGCATTTTTTCGGTGAATAAGTCTTATCTATTGGGTTTACCTCAAATGTGTAGGCATTTACTTACACCGTAGTAATGTATTTGTCATTGGAAATATGCTTGAGAGCAAGTGGACCTTAGGCACTCTGCACGTAACACAACAAGGACACACCCAAAATGGCGGGAGGAAGGTATATTTCACCTGTCCCGTTTGGAGAAGTTGGACTTATCCTAAATTTAAGGGTCAAGCCCAAATCGATAACAGTCACTTACAGTCACGCTAATAGAATGTCAGCATTTTCCTTCTTAATTATTTTCCTACTGACACATCTGGTCCCTAAACGGAAGAAGAAGAGGAGCTGCCTGGAATGCTGTCCAAGCGGAGGCCAGTACCAAACACCAATTCGTCCACACTGAAATGCAGAGGTTACTGCAGTGCCGTAAGAATGCCAAGATGTACAAGTCATCACACCCGTTTATTGGTGTCTGTTCGGGAAGCCGGGCGAACCTTATTTGACGCTGGAAGAGCTTCAGAAGATGACGATTCCAGGACTGACGAAAACCTTGAGGACGGTATCCACCTCCGCATTCGTCAGATGAGTTGCATCAGATCAGTGAGTGTACTAATCCACACAGGTGAGACGGGGTTAGAGTTAGTTTATTGAAGCAATTGACCTATGACATCGACATAAACGTAGCTGCACTGTCCGTCTGGCTGGGAACGGTCTCGGGGGAAGACTTCGTGTGCTGCCGCGTTCTGTTCCGCTGAAAACGTAGACGCGATTGAGCACAAACATTGGCTTCCTTGTTAGTGGCAGTCCAAACGAGGCTTTTGCAAGGCGATTTTGCTGGTTTCCAATTTCCGAATGAGTGAGCTCATGAAGATATTGAGATACAGCTCTACACAAACAGGAAGGGATGATCTGAAGTAGCCGAGACGTCATAAATCGCCGTGTCAGTACTGGTGGTTATGGGTACCCCTCAAATGACTCATGTGGTAGATTCTTTGGACCAACACACGGGCAGCATTAAATCCTGACGGGCGTTATCGTACTGCGCACCATTTCAAATGCCACTACGCTGGCCGGAGTGTCAGGGCAAAAAACGATTTTTAGGTATGTTTAAATGTTTACGGTTTTGCACACTTACATCACGTCTGAGGACGCCTTCGAGAACCAAAGTCAAACAAGTTTCCATTAATCTTATTTATCCTTCCCAAAGAACTTATTTTATTCGACTTAAAGGTTTAGGCAGCATGCAGCCGATGTCGGCAGTGATTTAGTCCAGGTGGAAAATCTCTATCGGATTATGTTTGTCTAAGTGACTTCGAAGGCCCTAGGTCCGTGAAAATAGTGCAGCAGCGACCTTGAAGCAAGTGTTGGAAATATGTCACAACTGAAGATGCTGTGGAACGTCTCTGGCCGGGGAGAACATCAGGGCCAAGAAACCTAATGGTCGGGTGTAACAAGTAAAATTCTGTAAGAAGGCGTGTTCAGGACTACTATAAAAGCATCTGCCACCAGCAACGGAGACGTTGCGTGAGAAGAATGCGTTGACACAGAAGCGTTTACTCAAGCAAAAGATGCTAGCTCCAAAGATAGCATGTACATGGATTGAGGATGACGTTGTACTTGTCAGGACGGTGAAACACTAAGTCGAGGTCCTTTTTCTGCACCACTAGTTTCTGTCTTGCCGCAATCGATGTAGGCGTACAGAAACGGCAGACCATGGTAGACAGGGTCGACTGACCCTGGGACGTCTAAGCAACATTTCCAAGGTCGAATGGCATGCACTCGACCTCAAGGCAGCCATTGACACAGGTTTTGAGGATATGCCCCGGAGCGACAGAGCGACGAGCGAGGTCGCTGTCCGAGTAAACTGCTGTTCCAGCAAATACGAAAAGATGAGACGCTGGGTATCGGTTAGAAATGATAGCGTCGTTGAATGAATGGTTGCCAGCACACAGCCTCGAGTCATTTGAGGTCGTCTTGGACACCATATGCAGCGGGAACACCCAGAAACACTCCGATACTCGAATGAAGGTGTTGTAACGCACAAGGCTGGGTCGTGTGTGTTGCTATATATCAATACATTAATTATGTCCCAGCCGAAAAATGAAATTACATATTTCATATACTTATTTTACCCTTCCTCAATGTATACATAAGCCCCGCACCTATTACCACCTTCCCTCGTAAGACGAACACTTTTTGGCTGGTCGTGCATGTCTTTGAGGTCCTTCACCCGATCGTTTCCTCCATGTTTAGGTCAAGTACAGACACGCCAACTGATGCAACTGAAACGATAGTATGCACGACCACGTCGGCATGACTCCGCGCACGTCACTGTCTGGTCACAACGCCTACGCTGTTCAGTGGCGTCGCTATCGCCGACATGTGCCCTAAAAAGCATACTCACCCGGTGACATTAAGTACCATATCGTTACGTGCCATATATCACTTGACTGTTTGATCAGTGCTAGTGGTACCTCAGCAAACACGGTGATCCAGTCTCCAAATCGACCCATGTTAAGCCCATGCGAGCCTGTGCAGTGACCTGACGCCGAGCTGCGGGTCATCGATGTTGTTCGCGTAGGCGTTAGATGACATGAACCACGGCTTAATCGTAGACATTGTTTGAAGCGCATTTGCGTCAGCGTTCGCAAGCACATTACAATAAACCTCAGCCTACAATTGACAATAAAAACGTATACTGCCCACCTTTCCCTTGCCTTTCGAAGTTTTTGAAGTATGTCGGAGGCAAAAGAGATTATTATGCACCCCAAAAAAAGGAATTCTCATCTGATTCGTATGTACAAGTGTTCAAAATGCCTGAAAAGGGTCGCAAGGCTCGGACGAACAAGCGTAAATACAGAACGCACGTTCAGGAGAATCGATACGAACGTGCAATTTTTTGGTTTTCATTATCTCGATTAGTAAGCCTACTCATTTCACAAAGGTTCCACCACAAAAAAGCTCTGGTCATTGTGGTTTGTGTAGTCTTACTTGATTATTTGGTAAGATCGCAGTTCGTAGCCAGACATTATATGGTGATAATGTCGGCGTGCGTACTTGTTATCAGTAGGTATGCTTACCTTGTCTGGGAAACTGGTTTTCAGAAGGTGTGCTCTTACTGATTTAGGCAGGTCGCCCGTTTCGGTCAGGCTGTTGGGCTAAGTGAAGTTTAGGGTAATGCGTAGATTAAGTTGTATGATTAGGGTTTGCGTTTTAGGGTTAGGTTTCAGTGTTAGGGTTAGGCTTAAGGTTAACGTTCAGAGTAGGGTTAGGGTTAAGGTAAGGGTAACGGTTAGGGTAAGGTTTATGGCGAGGTTTTTAGTAAGCGTTGGGTTTTAGGATTTTGTTAAAGTTTTGGTTTTGAGGCTTAGTGTTAGTCGTTACGGTTGCGGCCAGGGTTGGATTTTAGGGTAAAGCGTTGGGTTTACATTTCTGATGTTACTCCACCTACTTAAAACTTCCCAGCACTTTACATAAAAACTTTCATTTTAACCAGAAAGTCCAGCATATTCCTAGCAGCCCTTCTTTTATTCCAACCATTTTACCCCATTTCCCACCATTCTAGTAAGACAGAGACCTGGCTATCTGCCTCCCCATTCCTGGCTACCACCTGCGATCTAACCGTTATTTTTACCGGCTAATGTCGCCGACATGGCGAAGCAGTGGTTAAGCGAGCACATAATAATTGACTGAACGAGGTTGGGAAACGAGGGATTTGCATTTTTGATTTTATGTGGTGATATCTGCCTCGACGTCACAGAAGCGGTAAATAACGTCGTCCGCGGCGTATTTGTTGCCCAATATGCTGCATTTAGAGCAATTCACGTATCTAGCTTTTTGATTTTCTTTGAAGCCAAATTAACTCTAATGTTGCTGCTGGTATACTCCCTTAATCCAACAAATGCTGTGTATATATTTTTAAACATTACTTTAGTGCATTTTTTCTGTTTTAAAGTCCGCATCAACAGTTCACTGACAGAAATGTATGCATCACTGATTTTGGACGTCAAATGAAACATGGTCAAGGTATTTTACTCCCAAGTTCTACGTCGGGCTGGCTTTACATAATGATATGTGCTATCAGAGTCAACAAGAACTTAACAGTTATTGTTTTCTCGCCCTAATGTTTGTGAGAAAATTCAGCAACTCACTCATGATTACCAATAATCTTAACCCAAATATCATTTTATCAGCCTTTTTAATGACACCTTATTCTGAGAATTAGAGCTAACATTGTCTGCGTATGGTTATCTATAATTACTGTAAATGTTGCAACATCGGCCTATGCTGTGGTAGTCACGCGGTCGTGTGATCGCTGGACAGTAACACACGCCAATTGACAGTATCATAGGGATAGACACACATATCCTCATGCGTGTTTGCATAAATACAGGTTCGTTTCAACAAAAGGGAGGTCAGCTCAGTTACCGCCCGGAATTTAAAGTAGGTTCATCGTGGAGATAAGGACTGTTGCGTTCGGCATTCAGGGTATTCGCCATTATGTTTAACTACTTGATAAAAGGCTTAGACACTGAGCAAAGAAACGTGTGGGTAAGACCAACTTAGGTCTTTCTACGCGCATATCAATTAAATTTATTCTTCAACTCATCGGCACACAACTGGTCGTGTACACACAGGGGCGCCACGGGCTCATTCGAAACGTACTCGAAGCATCTCTTAAGGAACGTGAATAAGCCGCCTTTGTAATAAATAGGCTGCGAAAGTTGTTTAGACTGGTATTCGCTCATTAACGAGACAGGGCTGTAGACTGAGTGTTTTCTCTGCAAGGCGTTAAGTGGATTTTTTTAATTAACACTACAAAAACCTTTATGAAAATAAATGCAAGCCATTATTTATTTTTGTCTTAACTGTATGGGAAAAAGTTGGTCGCTTGTCCGTTGAAACAGTATGTTCGTCATGACGGAAGCTTGCAAATTGTCATCCGCCTGTTTGTCAAAATACGTCCAGATTTTCGCTAACAATTCATTGTTTTTCTTTTTGGGTTTGGTATGGTGCTTTCTGTTCTGTGCGGTATGTCCATTCCTATCAGGCGTCCACAAGGTCCCTAATTAATTTCCATTCGCTTGACTGATATATGAACAGCGAACACTTCATATGCTTGGAACGGAAAGTTAACTGAACTCAAAGGCGTTCTGTTTGAAGCATGTGCCTTGCCTGAATAACCATAAATATATATCCTCTCAAGTTCTAGCTCTCCAGAAATGACGAGGTCATAAGTGACAGACAGTGCATTTGCACTACGTTGGCTTGTTCAATTTCCACGCAGCAAAATAATCAGCACTTAATCGGGTGAAGTGTAATACAGCACTGTCGCGCATACAAAACTAATCGGCGATTAGCACATTAAAACGTAAATCCAGTTCGAAATCCATGCTTTTAGCTGGCAAATAGATTTAAATTCAATCGTGCTATGGCTTAATATAATTAATTTTGATCACACCCAGCTCTACCAACGTTTACTAAAAACGCTATCATCTGACGTTTGCCAATTTGCAATAGTATCAATTTTGGCATTCCTGTTTTAGCGACGACCGCATGTACCGTTAATTTGAATCCCTTCCTTAAATGCATACCTTCCAATTAGTGCATGTTGAATTCTAGCTTCTGAAGTACGAGAATAAAGGTGTCTGATATTTTGCCATATGTCTACTCTTCCCTGAATGATATATCTTTTTCTTATAACTGCGTCATCGTATGCTCTGAAGCATTCTGAAAAGGACATGTTGAAGACATGTATCCCCGGGATTATATTCGCCCGACATCTGGCCATTTTTTAAAATACATCCACTCTAAACCCATTAAACGGTTGACGTATTTTTTTCTTTCAGTGAAGCGAAGACTGCGTTATATGTGGTCGCACGCATTTTTACAAAACTGATGCTGAAAACCAATGAATATACCAATGAATATAGTTCAGCAAATGTTTTGGTGACTATTCGATTGTAATCTGCTGTCGTAACCCTTCTCTAAATGAATAGGATAACATTCTTCCGGAGTTTCTCCCACTTAGTACATCATCCTTGAACACCTGGGAATCTTCGCAGTGTCAACCCAAATTTTTTTCGCGTTTTTACTTAACTTGGTGCTAAACAGTTCAGAATATTCCGGGCCTGACAGATGTCATGGAATGTGGGCCGAAATGCTGAAATGCGCTTTCGATTAGAAAAAAAACTACTTGGATGGGGTTGTAATGTTTCTCATCATACGGCATGATCCTAAATTATTTTTGTTTCTCTGCAATGCCGGCTTTTGAATGCACTCCTTTTCGTCTTCCTGTAGAAACCACCCTCGTGAAGAATCGACAAATTGAGAAGCATGCCTTCTTGACGTTGTTTTTGATGATTATGTAAATTCAAATATTTTGTTTATAAAAAACATGCACAAAAACCCTACTCAAGTAATCCCTTCTAATAGAAAACAAACTTCAGAATTTCGGTCGACATTTTATGAGATCAGCCACGCACTGTGCAAGCAAGCATTTACTTCCCCCATTCTAGCCACGTTAGGTGTGCGTACTTCATAAAAAGATGTCCTTTAGTGTCAGCCTGAAGACAGAGTTCGATTTGTTCTTACCTATCGCGAATCCTTCCAAGTTAATAGTATGTTATAATATGTGCAGACACAGTTAACGAAAATCGTGGTTTTTACTGAGGCATACACGGCTCGATATAGACTGGTTTTTCATAGCAAGTGAAACTTTATTTCCGAACGTTAGTAAATGAAACAGTGCTGTTTTGCTCATTATGGGATTCTATTGACATAAAACATTTTATGAATCATATTTTAAATTGCCAATTTTGTCTTTTGCAAGCTTGAGTTAGTACAAGGTGTAATAGTCAGTTAGAGGTTAGTGTGCATTCGCGCACGACTGCAGCCAGAACATATAAAAAGAGCAAATATGTTTGTGCTGACTTGGATGCATAAGAGTTAGATGAGGAATTGTCGGGAGTAGTAGAGAAGTTAACTTGAAGTACTGTTGGCCGAGGAAGGTTTACATATGGTAAGATCCTGATCAAAGCGGACTCATTTCCGGAAAATTTAATTGTGCATTCCAAAGGGGTTGCGTTCACTCTTCCTGTCACCAGAACGCCCATCATTCCTTTAAAGTCTTCGTCAACTGTTCGTTTGGAAAACAAAACACAGAACGTAAGCAGTAAAGCAGGCATTAAATCGCTTAACAGCATGTACACTTTAAAAGTCGGACTAGGCAAAGAAACCTAGACCTTCCTATTTGTTTATTTCAGCGCATGATAACCCCAGATTGTTTTGTATTTAAGACATACTGGTTGCATATGAAAACTTATCTTCGTAGACGGTTGAATTGTCCTTAATATATACCAGTGTAATAAAATGGTTATTACTTAATAATTATAAACTTGTCATATTCCAGACATTTTACTTAGTGTTTCCATATCCTCCTCTTCATCAAATCACTAATATTTGTTTCGAGATTGCACAGCATACGTAAACAGTTT
Source organism: Spirometra erinaceieuropaei (assembly GCA_902702965.1). Classification (NCBI taxonomy): domain Eukaryota; kingdom Metazoa; phylum Platyhelminthes; class Cestoda; order Diphyllobothriidea; family Diphyllobothriidae; genus Spirometra; species Spirometra erinaceieuropaei. The sequence continues at coordinate 604,510 of CACRXP010000027.1, forward strand.
GGACTGGGCTTGTAAATCAAAATGCCTTTTTTAAATTTTCCAAGCATCAGCTACTTATAGGTGCTATTTAACTTATGTTGTCGACAAATATATATTAAACTATCAAACTCTAATTTGTATTTCCTGCTACTTCAGAGAAAGCTAATGGATGTAATATGAAACCGAATCTTACGGTATGGGACATCCAAGAGGCTTCCATCCTGTGACGGTTTGTATGTATTGAAATAGTGCATATGTCCGCGTATAGTTGTGTTCTGAAGTAAAAGAAAAGTGTGTGCAAACTCTGCAACATTTCAATTAATGTCGCTGTAGGCAACAAAATAGCGTTCATAACGAATACCATCAGACATACCTTGACATCCTCGGCGTACAAAATCGTCACTGCGGTCACATCTCCATCGTTCAGGTCAAGCGTCACTTTTTTTCCCAATTCGCTCGGCACCAAGTCAGCTGAATGCAGTAAAAGTATATTTTCAATATGAGCTATTAAATTCCGAAATATTTGTGGTTGCGATGCACGTTTTGGGATGGATTTTTGTCGTCCGACATATCTGGACGTTAAACTATTTTATTTAAATTTTGCATATTGCACAAACCTTACAGCCCCCAGAGTAGACTTTGATAGCTATTATTTCGTTCTACATATTTGTTAGCTGCTATTGCTTGATATCGGTTTATGTATGATCAAAATAAATTAAACTCGTATGCTGTAGCCAGTCTATCAATATCCCTGCAACATGGAGGCCACAGTTTTTATGCCTCAGCAGAATCCGGAGACCAAATTGAACAGCAAAATTATTTGATCCATCAAGTGAGATCAGCGCTCAAATTCATTACTATGCGTCAACTTTACATGTTCATGGAAATCAATCTGACATTAATGTGCATCAGTTAATAACCAAATGCACAAGTCTCTTTTAAATTAAAAAAAATGTGCGAAGACGTCGAAACATACCCGTCGGACTCACATTCTTCGCCCTGACAATAACTGCTGAAGGATATTTCCGACTGTCGTTTGGATACAAAATGATGCTTCCTGGTCCTTTAGATGGGTTTGCCAACAGTCTCGAAAACTGAGTGCCTAAATAGCGTAATGAAACTCATATTGGACACGCGAAAAGAGTATTTATAATATCAGCAGATATCAAGAAATGCCGGACCTTTCAGCACTTGCCAGCAAGAGCTCCCAATTACGCAGGGGTTTGAGAGCGAACCTTCGGAGGCTAACGTATTTCCAACTTTGACTGACTGAAGATAATAAGAAACGCGTGAGAGTTTATACAAGGGAAATGTCACACGGATGTTTGCAAAAAACATACTTGTGGTTTTTGTTCGAAGTAGTTAAGAGCAAGAAAGGGCGCATTTTGACCTGTTGACACATTGAATTCTCGCCTACCTAAATTTGGAAACAAAGAACATGACGATTTGTCCTTTATTTTAGCTATTTATCGCAAGAATAACATTATAAAATATAGACGACATCTCTGTCGGATACCCACATAGTGCACATGAAAGGAAGGTGAGAAGAACACCAGCGCCGATCAATGACACTAAAAGTAAATTGCGTAGGAAAGAAGACATTGTCACTAATGGAGGAGGATTTGGTCCACGACTCATGCTATGAGATAAATATTATATGCAACTCACTTTGTGAGGATTTCGTTTGCAATGAAGCTCACATATTGCCTTAGCCATTATATATGCTCCTGCGCCAAGTAAAAAAGTTTTAATGAAATGCACACACCGTCGGATGTAGCCCAGCACGGCATGCTGACGTGAGCGCCTGCTTTTTTCATACTGATTGGCACTATGCGTACTTCGAGAAACGTAAAAATGTCAAATCAGCGTAGGCGATGACTTCAAGTTGGCGACGATCACTTAAAAGAACATTTGTAATAAAATGCGGCCTCCGAAACATGCATAACAGAGTGTACCACATTTTGTCTCAGAATGATAATAAGCGTGTTAAATCATTTTCGGCGTAAATTTCCTGAAATCTGGGTGCCCTATGAAAAAAGAACAGATTTCAAAACACCCTTATTTTAGCCATCTTTGTCAAAGATTGAAATTTGTTGGTGAGCAACTCCAGACTTCGTGAGGCTAGGAAAGTAAGAGATTAGATAAAGCGTTTTTGCAAAGGGGCAGTTGCAGCCGTGTGGCGAAATATATTTATGACTTAGACATTATCTAACAAAATCATATATTAATTTATTTGAAACCAAATACGCAAATGCTCTTAAAATGCCTCCCTGCGGGAACGTTGACTTCAGTCTATACCGAAGATTTTCATGGCATCCCTGACTGAAAACCGGTGCTTAGTAGCAATTCTCTGCTAATCCTAATAACGATGGAAATAACGTTGTATACTGACACAACATTGTCTGGCATGTCCCAAATTAAGAGTAATTGATGAAGAGTTATATTGCCCTCTACAGACAAACACACCGAATAAGGTCCTGATATGGTAACAGTCGCTAGCGCAAGCATGATTATAGTGGCAGTATGATATTGCCGACAAAAAGAAGTGTGACTGGAATAGTCACAAATCCAGCTGTGCAGCTGCTAGCTGGGCTAGAGAGAGAACCCGCAAGACACAAAGTAACAAGTGATCCCTGTAGAAAGGAACATTTAGGGCCCCTTTCCATTATATATACATATATATATTGAAAAACAGGCATCCCAAGAAATGTAATAAGAAAGGTGAAGTTCTTTGGGAAACGGCAAAATTTTATTGTGAATTTTCGAGACTGGTTCCCCAGCTCGTCTTCAGACAACGGGCGTGCAGAAACAATTAACTTCTAGACTGAGTCTGGCAAAAGGATCCCATGATTGGTTAAGGTCGTCATCTCGGGATTGGTTGACTCAGTTTGAATCTGTCCTTAACGATTTTGTATGTGGCATCTAATGTTAGGGGGCGCTCACAGATCGTTCATACGGAGCTCACTCATTCCGTTGTGCCTTAAGGGCCCTCTCTCGAGCCCAACCAGCAGCCGCGCAGAGGCGCACGATATATAGGCAGAATGATATTACCGACAAAGACAAGGGAGACTGGAATGGCTATTTCTGACTTATTAGCCGGCGTCAGCCAGGCAAACCCAAGCCCGAATTTACGCACGAGCCTCGAACTCGCGACCTGTTGGTTTAGAAGTCAACGCGGAAGTCTGATCTCTGCTAATGAGTTACCTTTTTAGTTTTTGTGATTTTAAAGTTGCTTGTAAACAAATAAGAATTTCAAGGATGCAGACCAACATTTTGCTCAATAAATCTTAACTGAACAAAAGACTATGCGACCATGTTCTGTTTACTGCCTTAATACCTGTTTCATCGCTGTCATACGAAGGTCCTGCATCATGCGCAAAAAATGCAAGATCCAAGATTGAAGGAAGTGAAAAGATTCAGACTAACAGGGAAGGCAAATCAGCAAATCTGGCGCACCCCCGCTTGATTAATCGTCTACAGAACACCATCAGCTCCCAGCTTTAGATTACTGCCTGGAAATGAGCACATGAACCACCATATTTCGCACCAACAACAAGTCACTTTGCTCCTCACTTCCGAATCATTCCCGAAAACCAAGGGGTTCCTGAGGAAATCATGGACTGCACTGCTCTTACGAGGTGTTGTTTGTCTGCTGTCTAATATCTTAAATACTAACTGATAATGAAATCCTTCGTCTCCAGAACGCCATGAGTCCCAATTTTACGGCTCGACAAGAGGGAAATCCTAACCACCATATTCCCCACCAACAGAAATTCACCTTGCCTCTCACTCCAGAAACTTCCTAGAACTCCATCGGCTCACTTCTGATTCCTCTTCTTGAAAAAAGGTGTATTTCATGCCGGCCATTTGGGCAGGTAGCGCATTCGATTAATCGTCCTTCGCAAACGTCCTTACATACTTGTGACCCAAAACCTTGCAACCTGTTCCAATTTGAAACTTCCAGGTTTTAACAGCGTCAGGACCAGCATTGTGCCTGATGTTCTGTGCCTTCGAAGGGGTCGAATGGTAAACGATGAACGCTTTATAATTACGACCATGACATGCTGTACTATTCAGGCCGAAGTGGTGGTCCCGTCCCGACAAGGTATCATTCCAGCTGCAGTTCTCCAAATGATAGTCGTTTGTCAACATTTCCTGGATGGCGTAAACAACAGTATATCCAGTTCACTCACATGAAATGAATATAGACGTCTCACTGTCCTGCAGACCTGTGAAGTTCTGCCAGTGGAACTTTGCCCATTTTCTGCTACTGAGCCATAAAGTCATGTTCAGCACGCTAGCACATTTTAATTTGCATTGGGGTATTTCGTCCGGTTTGATGAGGTAACTGCAAGTCAGGTATACAATCTTCTCGTTTTACCGTCTGCGTTGCAAAAAATGCCTTCTTTTTACATAGAAGGACGCCAATTATGGACTGCGCTGCCGTATGGAGGTGCTCTCCGACAGACGTAGCCTGCTGTCTATAATCATAAGTACGGACGGATATCGAAATCCTACGTAAACGGTCAGTCATTTGTTTCAGAGTTTGGGGATTACATACACTGTGCTAGGGTGAGACATAGGGTGGTAGTTTTACCGAAATATAATACAATTCACGGCTCCCGGTGGCGCCGCGTAAGTAAGGCGGTTAGAACGTTGACTTTAGTACTTTTGTGCTCTCGTTGTCATGAGTTTGAATCCCACCGACGCCGCAGTGCTTTTCACAAGAAAGTCAAATACATCGACTAACTGTGTCAAGTGCACCAACCAATTAGAGATGAGCACAGGCGCTACACAGCAACGCTACATTTGCATCTTAAGAAAATGTCATACTTTAGTTGTTAGAGGCGTGGAATTCTAACTAGCAGGTCTCGAGTTCGATACTCGGGTGTTCCAAACTTCGCGCTTGGGTTTAACTGGCTGACGACGGCTAGTAAGCCAGAAATGGCCATCCCAGTCTCCCTTTTTTTGTCCGTAATGCCATTCTGCCTATATATCGTGCGGGTATATACACAAATGTGAGAAAGTGAAGGCTCTTCGGAAAATGGAGTTGTCCTCGTAAATTTTCAATTTGCTGACACCGACCCGCTCGTCAGACGAAATGAACAAGGGGAAGTGAAGTCGGCAGACTAGGTCGGCTGGCGCGACAGGACAGACAACGACAAACGGACAGCTGATGTGTGAGAGGGGTGGACACCTAGTTATGGCAGGCCGTGGGGCAGAGGGAGGGAAGGAAGAACCGTTATGGCACCCAGTGTTGGATGTGGTAATAACGCGGGGGGGGGATTGCGAATCAGTGGGAATGCGGGCGGCTGGTCACTGATGCGGGCGGCTAGTCACTGATGCATAATGGGGTCAGCGGCCAATGCGCCGGCGTTGGAGGTGTTAGGGGGAGTTTTGGTTGTTGTTCACCGTGTCGCGAGGGGGGAGCGGAATGGCGAAAGAGCATAGGTCTATGTGGCCGCGTGGGGGTTGGCAAATGCTGAGGTGTGGGAACAAGACATTGAGCGTGTACGTAAGCACTCGTAGTGAGCGTCTAAATCGACGTGGCGGTTGATGCTGGTCGTGCCAGAATGGCAGGCTTCGAGGAATTCTCGCGCCTGTCTGGTGTTAGCCATTGCGATCACTTCAGTGCCATCCCAATTGAAGCGGTGGTCATGCTCGATGGCGTGTGCAAATACGAGGGACAGAGGGTCACGTCGGCGGATGGCTAGCTTGTGTTCGTTAATGCGAGTCCCAAGACATCGGTCTATATGGCCAATATAAACTCAAGGGCAGTTGGCACACGGTATGCGGTAGATGACGTTTGTTAGTTGTTCTTTGGGCACCGGGTCCTTTACTCAGCATAATGCCTCTCGTAGCGAAGATGCGCGCTTATGGGCAATGGATATGCCAAAGCGTTTTAGTTGCCGGGAGAGTGCCTCAGAGGTACCCTGAATGTACGACAGTGAATATAATTTCTGCATTGGCCCCTGACCCCATAACGCATCAGTGACTAGCCGCCCGCATCAGTGCCCAGCCGCCCGCATTCCCACTGATTCGCAATCCCCACCCCCCCGCGTCTTCGCCGCCTCCAACACTGGGAGCCCTAACGGTTCTTCCTTCCCTCTACCTGCCCTAAGGCATACCATAACTAGGTGCCCACCCCGCACACATCAGCTGTCCGTTTGCCGTTGACTGTCCTGTCGCGCCAGCCGACCTAGTTTGCCGAATTCACTTCCCCTGTTCTTTTCGTCTGACGACGGGTCGGTGTCACCAAATTGAAAATTTACGAGTACAACTCAATTTTTCGAAGAGCCTTCACTTTCCCATTATATCATCTCGGAATGCACACCACATCAGTTATTCAAGATATATATATATATATATATATATATATGTTGAAAGGAGGAAGTCCGTCGGAAATAGAGTTTTACTCGTGAATTTTCGAGCTGGTTGCACCAACCCGTCGTCAGACAAAGTGAAAAGTGAGAGGTGGCAATGTCACACTGCTGGTTGAGGACGCAGACAGAGAGGTAAGCAGACGACCTTGTGAGGGGGAGGTGTGCATCGTGTTGTGATGGGTGCAGGAGGTGAGGATAGATGTTGTGTGTCCTAGTTGTGGTTCACCGTGTTGGGGGGGGGGAAGGGGGGAGTAGGGCAGGAAGGGAGGAATGGCGTGTCGGCTAGATCATGCATG
>CACRXP010000027.1:618368-635874 GCA_902702965.1 Spirometra erinaceieuropaei
CAAGGCACTGAGTACGTGGGAGAGGGAAACAATTCCGCTGAAAAGGAGAGTAAAGGCGTTGCGTGTTGGTAATCGAAGTTGAGATGATGTTCAAAGTGCTCACACCAGCACTCCACTTTGGCCGATTTGTCAGCACTAAAGTCGCCGTTAACGTCGCGAACATAGTCACTCAGTGTAGAGGGCTTACTGCTAACTTAACGAACAAGTTGATAAATTTTTCGAGTGTCAACGACGTTCGAGGTCTGTCCCACGGAATTCGCTATTTCAGCCCTATATTGCTTCCGGTCATATCTGGCCGATTTTTCCGTCATCTTTCGAAGTCGGCGAAAGCAGTCAGCGTTACGCGACCCGACTCAAGCCGTCTGAGCATACAACTGCAGAATTCTTCCGCTGATTCAGTCATTGGGGCGTCGCTGGATTAATCTATGTATTTTCTCTGCCGCCCCATAGACTGATGTTTCTAGTGACGACCACTGGTTACTGCCTTCTCATTCCGCTCACGTCATAAAAGGACCAGATTTTTCTGCTCAGGACCTCAGCAGTGTTGTTATGTCGGATGTTTGCGATATCGAGTCGTCTAGGACGTGATATTTTTGACGCGGATGAGGAATGAACTTTCAAGTGTGTACGAACGAGGATATGGTGCGACACATGGGCGTTACCAGTCTCGGCACCTTGCATCGATCTGCTATCGTGAACCCAGCTGCGAAACCTTGAGCTGACTAGTACGTAATCAGTCTGACTGACCGTATGGCGTCGTTTGATTACCAGGTCAGCAGATGTTTTTTTCAATGCTGGAAACCTGCGTTGGTGACAAACAATCGGTTTCGATCAGCGGTGTTTATCAATCACTAACCATTTTAATTTACGAGACCAAGACCAAATCAGCCAAGACGATGACTGGTTGTGGGGTTGCCAGGTCATGTTCGACAATTTTAATCGCCGGCAAAAATTATCAGATCGCGATGAGGTAGTATCTCAACTACCGATTGCTACTGCAAGTAAAATGCCTCGATATCGCGCTGTTCGACAGCCGAATTCGGTGCGTACACAGAGACGATTGAGACGTTTGTGAAGTGACCCCACATTCCCACGTAGGCCGTCCGGTCATTGTCTCGTTCCTGAGGAAGTAGCGCGATAATGCGATCACCACACCATGTCAACCAGAAGAGTCGTGCGGGCCGCTGCGGTACAGGGTAAAGTGTGATTCGACTCCAAAGATCTTTATTTTGCGAGAGCTTAAGTAGGGAAGTCCAAATTCAAACAGAGAGCACACATTCACGTTGAACTGATGAGGGCTGCTAGAGGTCAGAATTTGGGTAACGGGGTCCAGGAACGTTCGTACATTCCAACCTCCCATACCAAGAGATTGTTTCCGATTGAGTAGTCCAACTATCATACTATTCGCCTGTAGTGTCGCAGAACGCGTCGTTTCCCGCGCAATCTTTAGCATGGGTCGTAATACTGTGATCGGACATATTTCATGAGATTTACGAAAAAGTTCTAACACCGGCGGGTTCACAAAAGCCGCTCTGACTGTTTGTTAGAATTTGCCTCCTCTAGCGCTTTGGTGTAAAAACCAAACCACAAGACAGCGGTGACAACCCTGACAGCACCAGCCCCGCCTAGCCCCCCCTGGCCCCCTCAATAATGGCGGGGCTAGAGGGGGCTATGAGGGGGCTAGGCGGGGCTGTGGAGGGGGCTGTGGCGGGGCATGATACGCGATAGCCCCGCCTAGCCCCGCCAGCGGAAAAAAATTCGCAGGGGACGCCACATCCCAGCCCACTTTTGGCACCACTTTAAAATATCGTCCCCATTGTCAAATATACGAATTAATAACACACACAGCTTGTAAACCGGTGGACAAATAAGAGTTTAAGCAATGAGGGACTTAAACAAAACCTCAATATATTGTGCTCATCCGCAGCTACATTCAGTGGGCGTAAATGGATGCTTTCTCCATGGTTTATAAGCCAATTTTGATAAATTAGCTCCTTTAAATTCCAAAGAAGGTACAATAAGTGGTGCTTTTGGAACATATCTTTCGATGCAAATACGCTTCCAAAGGCTTCAATCCAGAGGGGGCTCTGGCCCCGCCCAGCCCCCTCCAGCCCCGCCTATGAAGGAACCATGTGCTGGCAGGCGGGGCTCTGGCCCCACCCAGCCCCTTCCAGCCCCGCCTATGAAGGGACAATGTGCTGGCAGGGAAGCAAACGTATTTAATGGCGGTTTACGGTCGCCATATCGCAATGCCGTTGTTGGGCTTTGCGGCTTTTTATAAGGCTTTCAGCGAGCCAGACCTCAGCCCAGCGCACCCTGGCGGCAATGTCGTTGGTCCGTGACTGCTTATTTGTCAAACCCGGGTCTGCTTATTTCGCAGCTAACCTTCACTGAAGGTTGTCCCACTATCTACCACCTGTGGACTCGCCGTATATGCAGCAGATAGGCTAACGGGCAAACCATATTCCCGGGCAACCCGTCAGAATTAAAGATGGTTGTTACACCAAGTCTGAACTTCCTGACCGCATAACGGCTACCCAAACAAACTGTAGAGATTGATGAGGCAATGTTGAACTTGATCAAAGACGTGGCCTAAACCAAAATCGCCTTTGTAGCCGGAGATTCGCCCACATCCAAAATCAATTGGAATTTACGTAACTCCGTAGATTTCAGACTAAAAGAGCCTGACCATTAATCTCTTTCTCATTCGGAATGCTACGTTTCCAAGCCTAGGCATCGCAATTAATGCTGGTGAACTTTAAAGAGCGACCATGTCATGCTGTTGCAAAGCTGCTCGTAAAATTGATCGGTCAGCGCACCTCTACGATTGTACATTCATGATTATTACCGACAGCACAACGAGCCCGTGGCTCAGTGGTTAAAGGCGTGGACTTCTAACGAACAAAGTGCGAGATCGAGCTCCCGGTGTTTAGGTACAACTGCCTGAGGAAGGCTACTAAGGCAGAAATGGCTTGTTGCGTCTCCATCTTCTCTGTCGGTTATAATATTCTGCCTATTTCATGCACTGCGATGCGGCTGCTGGTTGGGTTCTAGTAAGAGCCCGTGAGGCACAGAGCTACGAGAGTGTTGCGTAAAAACGATCGGTGAACGTCCCCTGCAATTGTATATTCCCGATCGAAACCGACAGGGCAACGGGCTCGTGGCCCAGTGGTTAGAGGCGTCGACTTCTTACTAACAGATCGCGAGTTCGAGACACGAATGTTGCAGTCTACGGAGTAGGGTAAGACTGCCTGAAGGCGACTGATAAGCCAGAAATGACCAGTCCCGCCCCCATCGTCTTTGTCGGTAATACCATTCTGCCTTTATCATGTACCGCCGTGCGGCTGCCGGTTGGGCTGTAGTGAGAAACGGTTAGGCACATCGAAATAAGTGAGCTCCGGAAAGACGATCGGCGAGCGCTTCTCCACAAATTAGTAATACATCGCAGTTTAGTCGATCACTAATGTGCTGTAAATCATTTGACATTATGTCAGTGTAGTGGAGAGTCACAAGAACATACACAATGCCAATAATCCAATTATGCGACAGTAATATTCACACACGTGGGCGGTACGTGAATTTAAATCCACCTTACTTAATTTCTATGTGGCAGAAGTTCAGTGGAAGCATATGACACGCATAGGAAAACGACATAAAACTACTTCTAAAGTACAGATATCGTGGGCTGTATGTCGACTCGTTGGTTGCAACAGTTGCTGAAATAAATTGTTATAGGTAATTACACCACGGTGAGAGACCTTAGATGTGTAAAAGGCGAGTACTGGTTAATTGAATGAGGATAATTCATCTGTATAACTAGCCGGACCTCACGAAGTCTAAGAAACTCAAGGACCGAATTTAGAATAAGAGATGCAAAAGAATAATGTTGAACCTTCAATTCAGATATATTATGTCATATGTCTACAGTATAAAGCGGAGAAAATTAGTAAGCTGGAAGATTTTCGGAAAATCGTATCTCACAGGTGTAAAGCTGCAGCGAATTTACTGCGCTTAGAAGCATTTACCTGAACACATGTATGTGGAAAGTGTGCATTGCGTCTCTGGTTCAATGGAAGAAATTTGAAATTACTAACCAAACCTCACGAAGGCGTAGAAACTCAACGACCTAATGTAGAATAAGCAATTTAACATAATAATGGATAATCTATAATTCAAATCTATTTTGTCATGTGACTAAAGTATGAAATGGAGAAAATTGGTATCCGGGAAAATTTGCTGAAGTCCATAACTCACAGGTGTTAAGCTGAGGCTAATTTACTGTGCTGGGTAGTATTTCATTAAACACTTCCATGTGGAAAGTGTGCAGTCCGTTTCTGATTTAATGGAAAAAAAATTAAAATATTATGTGAAACATAAAAGCCATCATGTGCATGTGTAACATTTAAAAGGGAACTTTGCTGAAATCACAAATAAGTCGACTAATGCCAACTCGCCGCCAATGACCACGATGTTTTCACTACATGACTCTCGTCGCTTACTTGCTGCAAGTGGCCCCCAACTCGATCAAAGCGCACCCGCCGCAGCGAACTGACAGGGGACAGCATGACAAGGAGAGCAAGGAAGCGAGGGCTGTCACAGGTGAAGCGTAACTACCTAAATCGGCTGAACTCAACTATCGCAAAGTTCCGACTCGACTAGCTCCTACTGTTTTTTTTGTGTCACTCATCGTGTCCATGAATAGTAAACGCAGTGTCCGACACCCTGGCACGATTCGACATGAAAGTTATCAACAAAAGTCAGCTACACAAGTCAAACCCCATAAAAATGCTTAGTGCAAACCACCAAATGTGTTCCCATTTGAACGTTTTTTTTTCGAGGCAGTCCCTCGCCCATTGCCAATTATGTCGTCATTTGTGACTTCATTTCATACACTCAGAATGTTGTTGTATATTAAACGGAGAAATTATACATCTGTTTTGTGTCTGGACGACGGCGACCCATTTAACTGTCACGTTCGTCTGACTCAGTCCTCCCCGGGGTTCACTGTGCCCAAATCGCGACGGGGTGTCGGCAACTGTGTTTTCTTATATATGGGCATGGTGAGTGACACACGAATAACATCAGGGTGACGTCGAGTGTAAATTTTGTGGCAGTTGAATTCAACCGCGTCTGGAGGTTGCACCTGCATAACGTCGGAGTCACCAGTTTGTGGCCACTTGGTGGAGCGTTTCGCAGCCTGTGCGCAGCGCGCCACAAGCATCGGGTCAATGTAGCAAGGAGAGCTCAGATGACACCAGCATAAGGGGTCTAATGTACACAAAGGCCAGAGTTGTCCTCTCAGGCGGCAGTGGCCTGGTGGCCCCGACATGGTCGAAGCGCAATTTCCAGACGTGACCGACCTGAGCCGTCAAAAAATCCTCAAATGATCTTCCCTTGCTTTTTTATGTGTTGCTCATAGTGTCGACGGTTAGGAAAACGCAGTTGTTGACACCCTGTGTTGCCATCTGAACTCCTATCCTATGTCCGAGACATTCCTCCGACCGCTACCATCGGCACCATCATTCGTGAGTGACTCTTATACACTCAATATACTAACTTGTATTCAACGGTAAACTTTCATACTTTTGACGCTGCATTCTATCCCTAGTTCGTGTCTGCATGACAGTGGACGTAGTTTACTGACGCATTCGTTCGACTAAGCCCTCAGTGGGATACGATGTGTCCAAAACGCTCTTCCGTCTCATACCAACGTGCCAACTCACTAGCACACTTTGACGAGACAACGTCAACATGAACCTATGGCTTATGCCAAAAATGCATCCCTGTAAAGGCCACCGCATTACATTCTCACGATGTCTGAGTAACTCATGTTATATTAGGCGCTGTAGACAGTTCTATCATTCGAATATGAATACAAGTTTCAGAAACCTTTTTCTGTGTAGCGCGTCTAGATTTTTCTACTAAACGACTATTTTGATGACGAAAGTTCCACAAGTCTTGAAGAAGGAGACACGATCGTCGGGACAAGATATTTATTAGCCTGACGTTTCGGATTCCTACTCGAATCCATCATCAGAGACAAAAAAAGCAGAAACGGGTGGTTGCTGCACAAACCGAAAGACCCACTGCCACGGCTAGAAACGTCTGGAGTCGTTTATCGGATCTGGTGCAGTTGCGGACAAAGCAACTGCGTCGGAGAAACCGGAAGACAGCTCCGAACGAGAAGGGCCAAACACGCGACAACGGTGCGCAGAAATGACGCCAGCTCTCAAGTTGCGGCTCATTCGACAAGATCCGGCCACACATTGAAATTTGATGAGGCCAAAATTCTCGCAAGAGATGACAACCGCGTGAGCCGGGAGCTACTGGAATCATGGTTTACCGGGCGCCAGTTCATCAACAAGTGCAACGAGCTTCCCACTCCATACTGTGTGTTTAAATTTCGCCTTGGGCGGAGCAACAGGCCATGCGGGGAGCGCAGAGGTGAAAACTTTTCCTAACACCGGGATCGGTGCGTCAGGTGGTCGAGCAATCATCACGCCAACATCCAACACACGTGATGAAATTGCAGCAATTATCGACTCGAATGTCGGCCATCAAGCAGTGATCACACCACGTGCGACGATCCCGGATGAACGGGGGAGCCGCGGATGTTCATAGGTATGCGGTAGCATGACTACGGCATCCTATAAATACCGCAGCCCCTTGTGCAGCAACCGCCCGTTTCTGCTTTTTTGTCTCTGATGATGGATTCGAGTAGGAATCAGAAACGTCAGACTAATAAAACTGTTGTCCCGGCGATCGTGTCTCCTTCTTCAAGACTACTTCCTGGGACACGTCTCTTCGCTTCTATAGTTCCACCAGTCTTTTTTGAAGTACAACGTGCATCCAGATGCATGGGTCTTCACTGAGGTGGCCTCCTTTACTTTAACCTACTATGCGTGGTTTGAGCTTTTGTATTTCACAAACAATTAAAATTAGCAAGCAATAAGTCTTTTGTAAAATGCAGCACAGTTTATGTCTGCAAATTGTCGACAATGATTCCTCATGTCGTCTTCAGACGCCTGGCAAGTATGCGAAGCAGTTTACATTTTTAAAGGGCAATAAATCGATACCGACATCTTACTTTTTCCAATAAGTACTAGCTTTGGTTGGCACTTTACGTTGATTGGTTGTGCCCTTCTTCATATTTCCCAGAGACTATTGTAAACGGTGTTCAGATCAACGTGCCCATTAATGTATGATTTATCGGAATATACGGCTCCAAATATGCACGCCCTTTTTGATGGACAAAAACTTAAATTGCGAGTTTTTGGAGTTTACTCTAACTGAAAATTCATCCAAACAGATTTACAGTAGGTGGGAAATCTCATAAAGTGTCAACCGAAATTCCAAAATGCGTTTTCGTTTCGAAAAGATTTATTAGGTAGAGTTGTAAAACCAATCATTGTGCAGCACAATTCCATAATAATTCAGTTACCTCAGGATGCCGGCTTTTAAACGAGCATCTTTTCCGCTGCATCTAGGAATGGGAGTACGTAAAAATGACCACTTAAGTAGCATGCATTTGTTTCATTGATGTTCGATGCCCTTAGAAATTCAATTATATTTCATGGACAACATTAATAAAAACGTTCATTCCACAACCCAGTCGGCAGGAAATTACGTCTTCTTTCAATTTTTTAGTCGAATGAAATTGTCGTTCATAAAACGTCATGTCGCTGCATTCACGGGTGCGACTTCCAAAGTTAACAATATGGGTCAAATCGACCGCCAAATGTTGTTAACCCCATACGGTCTTCACTGAATTCCGCAGAGACGTTTACGGTTTTCCGAAAGTCAAAAATATACGGCCTTACTTTGCGAACCCTGAATGCAAGTGTAACGGATGAGCGGGTTCAAACACATTCTGGAATTGGAATAGGTTATTTTAAACCGAAGTCAACCCTTCCTTTGAGTATAAAATTGAAAGGAAAGGTGATTTTCTACTAAGTGCGAAAATAAATGTTTGTTTTATGCATGTTGTCCATGAAATATAATGGATTTTTCAAAAACATAGAAAAACAATGACAAAAATCCATGCTAATTAAGTAGTTATTTTTACAGTGAGTCGTTCTTGCACACAGCCGAAAAGAAGTCGTTTTGAATCCGGGTATCCTGGAGTAACTGAATTATTATACAAAAATTCTGCATGATGATGGGTTTTACAACCCTACATAATTTATATTCCCGAAACGAAAACGCATTTTGGAATTTCAGTTAACATTTCATGAGTAAATCCACCCACCTTACCTTATTATCACCTTGAAGTAATACTATGCATTCAGTTGACTATCTCAGAGGAGTGCAACTGTGTGCCAGTGTGTAGGCGTTAAGTTCTTGTGATTCGTATATGCGTTTAACAAGATCATTGGGAGTAAACGATTCCCAGCTTATTAAACTTTGCGTTATTTTTTGCAGTTTTCAGGCTAGTATTTTAGCGTTCTGTATTTACCGGTAACTTGCCGCTCGTATATAAAACAAATTATGCTTAGTGACTGCGCGTGCTACTGTCGTAAAAAGCAAAAAAAGCTGATTTCAATTTTAACCTGAAAGTTTGTATTTATACGTTTTTTTTAAACTGTCAAAAGTGAGAAAATATACACGAACTGAGAGCAACAGAGGACAGCACATGTTCTGCAGAAGGAAACGCCATAGTCAGCTGTATATTTGTTGAGGACCTGTGAATTATGTATTTGTTTAACTTGGATAACTCGCGTTCGGAGTCCTCAGCAAGGTAAATAGCAAGTTATTTCTGCCAGTGCAGTGGGCACCCCCTTATGGTTGTGCATTTATTTGCTATTCATTTTTCGTATTTAAGGCTGAAATGAATAAAATACTTTATTGCTTGCGAAGAAAACGGCTTTTATTGTTTTCTTGGAAGTTAGTCTTTATAAGCCTGCCCCGAATGTCATAAAAGAGAAAATTTGGAGCAATAAATTCCAACAGAGAACAGCCGAACATGCGCTGGGGAAGGAAACGCGATAACCTGCATACAATTTAAAGAGTGAGCCACGTGGGGAAACAGTAAATGTCACAGTGTCATTTCCAGTCAATTTGCCAACAAATTGTAGTGTCGAACTATTCGCGTGCCCTGTCAGCAAGACTGCAGCCTTCCCCTTGTACCTTGTGTCATCTGTAGAAATTTTGGAAAACAGGAAAGTGGGTGATTTAAAATAAGATCTAAACCGCCAACGCAGGCCGCTGCATGATTCTGCGCGCATACCTGCAGAATGTATTCTAACAATGGCACTTGCAATGTTCCAAAAGCAGGACGAATTTGCGTCTTCAATGATTGTTTAAAGAGATTTCTCTTGAATTTGAATCAGTACATTTATGTGTGCTATTATCCTCAATCAAGTTCAGTTCAGTTTATTTGAGGGAAATATAGGTGCTGAACCTTTGTACTCCCTATTTCTTACAAGTTGGGGGAACTATATCAAAAATTTGTAAATGGAAACATCAAACAGCTACAGAGTTTCTTCAGATTGGCAAAGTTTTCGACGCCAGACAGATAAAAGACTTATTTCAAGAGTTAAAAACATTATCGCTACTAAATGTGCTGAACAGTAGTCTGTCTATGGATAGGTGGTATTATCTCATTTTCTGAGGGAGACGAATTAAATGCCACAACACATTTCACAGACGAAACAATGATAAAAAACAAACAGTACTGAAATACTGGCAGTAATATAACAACATTAATAAACTGTTCGAGCGAAATGCTGGCCGTTGTCGGTCAGATGGCATTATGACATTTGATAGTACACTGGTCCAACCTGCGCTTATAAGCCTCGACTGAGGTAGACATGACGACATCTGTAGGCGGAGTATTCCAGGCCTCGATCACTCTGTTCGAAAAGAAGAACTTTCGAATGTCCAGCTTGGCGCCAGTTACGCGTACTTTAAGTGGATGACCTCCGAGGTTCGTTGTGGTCGCTAACTCAAATAAATCGGCAGGTACGAGACAACAGTCCTGGCAACGCAGTATACGGAATGTTTGTATAAGTTCGCCTCTTAGCTGTCTGTAACTAAGTGGAAAAAGATCGAGCTTGGACAATCGTGTTTCATAGGGTAGTGAACCCTGTCCGATACGAGTCCAGTTGCCCGCCTTTTAACTTTATCAAGGATGCTGAGATCTTAAGAGGCCCAGTGTTTCCACGCCTGAATAGCGAACTCTAATTGTGGCCGTACGAAAGTCCGAAAGACTTTAAGGAAGCAGTCCTCATCGAAGTTAGAGTAAGCTCTTTTGACAAGATAAAGGGCTGACATCGCAGACGTGGCTACCTTGGAGCAGTGGAGCGACGGTTTTAGAGAAGCCGTTACCCACACACCCAAGTCTTTCTGGACGTCTACCTCCTGCATTGGTATGCCATTTAGGTGGTAAATCCTCCGACACAGAGATCGGGCCATGCCGACTCGCAAAACATTGCACTTAGTCACATTGAACGGCAAAAGCCAATCCTGTGACCATTTCTGGATTCGGGTCCAGTATGCCTGCCAGCGCTCTTCTTCAAATTCAGTTTGGATAATGCTCCAATGTTTAACATCATCAGCGAACTTGGCGCCATCACAATTCAGTTCACTGACGCAGTCGTTAACGTATGTAATTAATAGGGTAGAGCCAAGAAAGGAGCCTTGTGAAACATCGTTTTCAACCGCCGACTGCCTGGAGATAACTGTCAATTTTTTTGGTACGATTTCAGATGTACCTTTTTGACAAATAATATTCTAAAGATCATGTGAACTATGTTTTTTTCGGTTGAGTTGACTTATTTTATTTACTATGGGGTCGTTGGTATGCACATAGTTCAGCCGCTCAAAGAAAGGTTAATACAATGTATAAGTCCCATTTACGCAGATTAAGTTGCTTTTAACATTCCCAAAAAACAATTCAAACGTCGCCTACCGTAGGGGATCGTTAAGAGGCGTTTGCCGTCCTGCAATTTGTTTGTGTCCTCTATTTCTATATCACCACTAACGCTTGTGTTCTGAAAGGTCAAAAATGCAGTAACATGACGCAGCGTTTGTTCGAAAATTGCAAAACCACTGTGCGTTTCGAACATGATTTTTATGAACAAACCCAACCTACCCGGACATCCTGTTCATATATGAGAAATAGTGCAATATGCTCTTTGACATCCAGTTCAATGTCTCCACTTTTTACAACTCCTGATGGCAACGATGGCTCTGGATTCAAATTTGGCGTTATTAAATTATGAAACTGTACGTTTATTGAAAAAAAAACGGATGCGGAATTTTGTAAAGTGTCTGCTTGCATTAAGAGAATTTCGAAATGCCGTACGTCCGAAAGGGAATTGAAAGATCACTAGTCAGGAACAATGAGCAAAATAGACATTAGTTAAAATATTAACTAGTTAATTCCCTGACTTGCATTTTCGGAAAACGTGCTGCCCATATCTCACGTAAATAAATTTCGATAAGGATTGCACCACGCGCTATCAAAACAAATTAGTAACAGCAGATCAGGTCACATTCGAAATCCTTGTGCTTCCTGAGTGCTAATACGCACGGGAGACATTAGAAGTATTACAACAAAGCCGGGGATAATATGATGGCAACCAGACGCCAAAAGTGGTCATTCGTTAAGGTCTTTCAAGAAATAAGTGAAAATGAACGTAAAGCTTTAAATCTAAGTCGCCATGCCTATGTAAGTCTTCTACTAATGCTTATAATAATATTCAGTCAAAAAATGTATATCTCCGCGTCCCGTATAGCCATCGTTCGATCATCATAAAATAGACCAAACTTGCCGGGTTTAGTTCCATTTGTGTCTTTGATAATTATTGCCGAGGGTCGTTTGGCGTCATTTCGGGGAGTTAAAATGATAGCGCCGTTTCCAGACACTCTTTCGGAATCAAGAATTGAATACTGTGTATCTGCAATTTGATTACACGGAGCTTTCATTCAAAAGGACGGTGGGTTATAGCATTGCAGTTACGTTATTATTACTTAATAGAAATAATACCTGTTTAAAATAAAATCTCACCATTTAACGGTTGCCAGCACATAAGGCCTATGGTACAGGGTTTGGATCCGGAACCATTAGGAACTGCTGAACCGTTTATTGTAAGCGACTGAAACAGATACCCAACGGTTTACAAATGTGTTTTAAACATTACAACGAAAGCATTTTAGGAAGGTACAATCTTACCAAAAGTGGGCTTGGAGGGGCTACGACTACCGTAAAATTTGTATTCGGTTTTATATCAAGGCTATAGGCAGGCCCAGCTGTAAAATTACGAAGAAAGCCCGCAATTATGTCATCTTGATTGAAAGAAGTACTTATGATAAGAAGAGTTAAATGCATGGACTTTGTGACGTGTAGAAACTTTTTCTTACTGACTTACCCACTGCTGTAGACATAACCGTGGAAAGAACAGCAAATATAATCATCAGCATTAAGTCACAGTTATAATTTATTCTATCGTCAGTAATTTGTAGACAGACGTATTGCCCACAGTTGTCGCAGCAAGTCTGGATGACAACCGGTGTTTCAAATTCTGCAGATTCTGAGTCCATTCTCGTTTATATACGTACTCAGGTCTTCTGAAAGGCTAGCAGAACAAGACGTCATTTCGCATAAAAAAGAGACAGCATATTAAAGAATTCATGGCAATCGTGCACACAGGATGCTGTAGGCCGTAAACCGCAGCTGTCGCATGAGCAAAAATCTATCGACACTTAGTTTTTTTATGCATAAGAAGTTTCTCACATCGTAGATCACCTGCGAGTGCTACACGAAACTTGGGAAAACTTGGTGCAACACGTCTCAACTTTAGGGAGTGGTAATTTGAGACGTTAGCAGATGCCATTAGGTCCATGGAAAAGAATGATTAAAAATGATTCAAATTATTCTAAGCGTATTAATTTCCTAAAAAATACATCCGTAAACTAATAACGTCTCCGCACATACTCACTAGTGCCAGCAAGTGCATGTAATAAGAGAAAATATGGAAATGCTGTGCTGTCAGACAATCCTGTCACAAGCGCTCTATCTACCGTGGCCAACGCCAACCCCAAGTGATGACAACATGCCGTCCCATATCCCTAATAACAATGATGCGTACTGAGTGTACTCAACTCAAGAACACCACTCAAAGACTCACTCACCTCCTTTCCTATCTCTGAGGACCAGCACTCTCCGACCTTGGCATCGGGCGGCTCGAAGATGAAGAGTGTTAATGACTTAATAACCCCTGAGACACCTACAAAACTGTTGATTTTGTTATTTTCATTTCTTCATGTAACTGTATTGGCGTGACGAAGCATTACCGAAAACAAGTGTTTGTCAACTTGACTTTTCAAGTGTAGCATGGAGATTATTTTGAAAAATGAAATAACAATGTTTGCATCAAACTTTCATCATATGTGAAAATTCTTGCATTTGATCTATGATAATCCAATGACTGGGAAACGACATATGTAATAGCAGCGGAATGATATAACCGACAAAAACAAGGGAGACTGGATTGGTCATTTCTGGCTTATTAGCCGTCTTTAACAAGTCATATCCAAGGACGAATTGTGTAACACCCGAGGCTGGAAATTGGGACCTGTTTGTTAGAAGTCCACGCCTCTAAATACTGGGCCACGAGCCCGTTGTCCTGTCGGTTTTCGATCGGGAATATACAATGGAAGGGGCCGGTCACGGATTGTTCTTACGGAACTCACTCGTTCCGTTGTGCCTAATGGACTCTCTCTCGAGCCCCCTACCACGGTATATTCCTGATCGAAATCCTACAGGCAACGGGCTCGTGGCCCGGTGGGTAGAGGTGTGGGCTTCTAAATAACAGTTCTCGAGTTTGAGCCTCGGGTGTTGCACACTCCGCGTTTGGGTATGACTGGCTGATGACGGCTAATGAGCAAGAAATGGCCATTCCAGTCTCCCTTGTCTTTGTCGGTAATATCATTCTGCCTAGATCATGCACCGCTCTGCGGCTGCTGGTTGGGCTTGAGCAGGAGTCCATAAGGCACAACGGAACGAGCGAGATCCGTAATAACGATCAATGAGCGCTCCCTACCATTATAACTAATATCATTCAAAAAAGATCACTGTAAGTGAAGGGAAATGCGTGTATCCTCGGGTGAATCGTGACTGTTTGCCGTAAATATCTTCAAGATAGAGTTACTACAAAACGTCAAACGAAAGTGTAAAAAGAAGTATTGGCCCGACACCCTGTCGCGTTACAGAGCATTTGGTCACCGCAACAAAACACTTCACATTGTATTTATTGTTTCGTGCTCTCTGCTTACGTTACAACTTCATATATCACACAAAGTCAACATGCCCGTACATTATACATTAGGGATTTGTTACATCCTTAAGAGCTCTCACACACCAACATCCAAAAAAGTTTGCTTTTAACTTTTTGTACTTTAGGCTAGCCTTACATGGTGTTAACATTTCATGGAGTTTTGTGTGAATGATCAAAACTTGCATTTTCGAGCATCTGTTATGTTTATCAAAGCAGAATAAACGACGGTGGGACGATAGTCACTTATAGGCACATATATGCCGATAATACTAATTTTATGGTAGCCCTGGTGTAAATAGCACATTATCAAACTTTATGAGGTAAGATTCTGCGACCTTAAACCTTAGGCGGTTGGGCGACTTTATAAAGATAAATATGTACAACACACATTGGTATGAGGAGGTCATTTAAGCGGAGTTGATTGTAGGACACTGAATTCGGCTTTGCCTGTAAGACGAGTCAGATTGGTTTGACACTTGTAATCGTATGCTTCTCTGTCCTAACACTTTATCACATTTTGTTATTAGGACCCACTCATTCTGTCCCTACAGGTCCTGATTAAATCAATTTTCTCCCCTGGCTTCTTATCTGCTGGTTGATTTACGTAGAACGTTTGTTCATTTTATCTTCACCTTACTTCATAGATTGTTTAGATAAAACCAAAATCAGCACGCATGGTACTAGTGTACAAGTCATGCAGTCTGTCACCGTAAACAAAAGGATCGCCTGTCGATGCATCAAATTTGAAACACGGACTTTAACAGCCTAATATATCAGGTAGGCTTTTCCTTTGAAAGTATTATGAGAGGTTGCACACTACGACCTTGATACAGATTAATTTAAAGATTAATCTTTCGAACTTATTGGGATGCCGTTGACGGTATTATTTCCTCTGCGATTTACGACTTTGCTTAATTTGCGAATGTTCATAACTGATAATAGACGCTGAAAGGTATTAGCTCCTCTTTCACCAAACTGATTGTTTTGCCAACATTTTGCCAAACTGTTGTCTGGATAAGATTTTACAGAATCCTATTTTACCAAGAAATACACTGTAGAACTTGTGGCGCGGACACTAAACGAGAATCACCTAGACTTGATTCAACTAATGCGCAAAACGTTTTGGGTCAAATCAGCCTATTCCCATCGCTAATCGTTTAGCTGGTTGGTAATTTTAAATTTAATTGGCTACCCTTAATAGATTAGTGGCAGCCATAAGCGTCCAGTTTGCTAATTTTGAACTATCAGTGGATTTTCTCGAGTCAGACGTAACTAAAATGCCTATTAAAAGAGGTTTTGGTAATCCGCTTAAGGAATCTAGACGTAATTGTACGTGATTTACTATTATGTCCAATATTTGACGTGAGTGGCCAAACTTGATGTCGAAAATCGGGACAGTATATTTTTGGAAGAAGAGCATTCGGCATGTTCTACGCTTACCTTATGCTTCACAGAATATGTCCTTTTGCGCAGAATATATGTCGAAAAATCATGATTAGACGATATGTTTGCAAAGTTCAGAAGAGTTCTACCTTACCTTGTCGTTAAGCAGTTTCCCATAAATGTAGCTGACCTATATTTATTTTGCGCTTTAGGATATGTTTTTGTGATAAATATAGTTTAACTCCGAAAGCTTAAATAAACTGAAAGTGCGACACTTAGATATATGCTTTCTTTCCTCTTATATTAGTTGAGACAGAGTTCGGCAAAAGTTGTTTGTACCTCTGAAGGGATTCTTCAATGCTGAAGTGTCATCTTTATGCATAAATGTGACTTCATTTCCTAAAATATTGCAATGAAGTCTGCAGATACGCCTTCATTTAAACTTAAGTTCTGATCGCTCTATATCTTGACGCTTTTATACGTATCGATGGGAATAAAATTGACTGTCACTAGGTGTAAATGAACTCAACCGTTCGCGGCCAATCGTTTACGATGGAAGAGAACGTATGGGACAGACGTCTGGGTTGCAGAAAACCACTGAACACGCTTTAAACGCTTAGTCACAACACTAATCACTCACAGAGACAAAAAAAGAAACTGCATACGCACGGTATACCAACGGGTAGGAACGCGTTGCAGCATGCCAGCCGCTATGCTAGCGAGATGGGGCTCCTCCAACAATCTATGCAGTCAACGCCATTCTGCGAGCATTGTTGAACGGGGTCAAAGGCCACAAAGCAAGTCGATTGAAGAGCATAGTCAGCCAAAATCGTGACGTAGCAATCCGTGCATGCAAAGGGTCGCTGAAGCTGCCGTTCTAATCCCTCAAATAACTCAGAATAGGCGTTGCTCTTAGGCCTTCTTCAACAATACGCGGCAAATAATGCTGCCGAAAGACCCTATTTCTTAGCAGCTTGCTGAATTTTGTGCAACTACGGGATGAGCAACTACGTTGGGAAAGCCGGCCGATGCCTGCAAAGGCAAATGCAGGAGCATTAGTTATCTGCGTGGTGGTTGGACCCAAAGTCTACGGTAGCATGTCGAGCAAATGGGGCGGTCGTTAACTATGGCACGATTAGGATCGTAGACCTAGTCAATGGTCAGTTGCGAGAAGCCTGAATGCCCACCATCTGCTCTGTCAACCGTCGCATTCATTTGCATCCGCCTACCTGACTTTACGAAACTTCATGACGAGGGACAACCACGACGGGGAGTCGATCGGCGGCATTAGCGCGTCAACCATCGCGTTTTTGTGGGACTTTATGTAACGTTAGTTATTGAAGGATATTTTTCGAAATTGTACGTTTAACCCATCTGTCTCATTTTACCTCTTCCTGCATACGCAAACCTGGTGCATTTTTAAACTCTTATCTGTTTATCTTACATCGGATGGCGAGTTTCCTACATCTCCAATTCTCTTCAGATGCCCGGGATTTTTAATAAAAGAAGCACCAATTGGGCGAAATAACTTGCATTTTAGCTAGTCACACCTAACCCCACCAGAAACACCTGCGGCTTGATCCCGCGCCAAGCTGGCTAGACGTCCAACGCCCCTAATTACTGAGCCATCGGCCCGTTATCTTGTGGGTTCTGTGAGCGTCCAACTTTCCTTGCGAAATGTTATGCTAGTAACGGTTTTCGGCCGAATTACAAGATGAAGGACCTAGTCAACACACGCCGCCAAGTGTTTCGGTGTGATCCGACGGTAAAGGGTATGAAGAACGCCCTATACTCTATGATGAGTGGCTGCTATCTTGATTTCTTTTATGATGTTGATGGAAAAT